>CBVK0100911839.1:0-10360 GCA_900067695.1 Picea abies | reverse complement strand
TATTACTAGGTTGTACAAGTTTGACAAATTTGGGTCATCATATTTTCCATCAGTTTTTGTTGCTCATGGCGATGACTTGAGAAAAATTTGGTATGATCGGTTTGGTTATCTAAATCTAAACTATCGCTCATTACAACAAATATGTAATAAACAGATGGTGACTGGTCTTCCTCTTGTTTCTTGCAGAGATGGTGTTTGTGTCGGTTGTGTTATCGACAAACAACATCGGGATAGTTTTGACAAACGTGCCTCTTGGCATGCCTCGACCCTTTTGCAACTTGTTCATAGTGACTTGTGTGGTCCACTTTATTCTCCTTATTTTTCTGGGTGCAAGTATTTCTTAATTCTCCTTATTTTTCTGGGTGCAAGTATTTCTTAACTTTCATTGATGACTTTTCCAGTTGTAATTGGTTTTACTTCTTAAAACTTAAGAGCGAAGTGTTTGACAAGTTTTTTTCCTACAAGGCCCTTATAGAAAAACAATCTGGTCATTAACTTCGAAGGTTAATAACATATAATGGAGGTGAATATGTGAACAACAATTTTATAAGTTACTGGACTACACAGGACATCCAAATGGAATACATTGTTCCATATACACCACAACAAAATGGTGTCTAGGAGAGAAACAATTGCACATTAAAAAAATGGCTAATTGTATGATAAAATCTAATGGATTAAATTATTGGGCGAAAGCCATTAACTATGAAAATTACATAGTAAATCACACTCCCATAAAAGATCTTAAAAATATAACACCGGAAGAAGCATGGAATATAATTAATCCAGATGTAAGCCACTTCCATGTATTTGGCAGTGTAGCATGGGCTCACATTCCTGATGAGAAAAGGAAAGATTTACAACCTAAAAGCGAGAAGTGTATTTTTGTTGGTTATTATGAAGATGTCATAGGTTACAAACTTCTTCAACCTCATTCTAATAAAATTATTATTAGAAGAGATTTTGAATTTGATGAAAATATCTTGGTTTGCGAGCCTAATTTGATGTTTGTGCCTTCTTAAGCCTGCAATCCATCTTCGATGTTTGTTCCATCTTTGGCGTTTGTTTCATCTTTTGTTTCTATTCTAGTTTCTTCTTATTTAGATTATGAATGTGAGAATGAAAATCCACCTCTGCATGCTCACCTTCCTCCAGATGAGTCCATTGAACATGAACCTACACTAGTACCAAAACTTCACTAATGGGTCCATTCAACTTGAGAAGAATATGGTGATATTGTCGGTCGTCCTTCTAATCAGCGTCGAACATGTTCATAGTTCCAACAAGACTCTTCTCTTTTGGCTCAAGTTTTAGAGACTCATCATCCAGAGACATTTTCAGAAGCTTCTGGTCATCCAAACTGGGGTACATCAATGAATGAAGAGTATCGTTCTTTAATGGAAAACTATACTTGGAATCTTGTACCTCTTCTGGAAGGAAGAAAATTTGTCAGATGTAAATGGGTGTATAGAACTAAGTATGCATTATATGGAAGTATTGAAAGACACAAGGCCTGGTTAATTTCCAAATGATTCTCTCAGGTTGAAGGCATTGACTATAATGAAACCTTTTCCCTTGTAGCCAAAATGAATTCCGTCTTCCTTGTTCTATCCCTTACAACCTCACATAAATGGGAGGTCCATCAGATGGATGTTAAATATTCCTTCTTGCATGGGGATTTGAAAGAATAAATACACATAGAAAAACCTCCCGGATATGACCAGAATGACTCTAGCCTTGTTTGTTGCCTTAAGAAATCTCTTTATAGTCTTAAGCAAGCTCCTCAAGCTTGGTATGCCAAAATGGAAAACTTTCTTACTGACACCATATTTTCTAGATCCCATTCTAAACCCAATGTCTATATCAAGAAAATAGGAAGCCATCTCATAATCCTTGTTCTTTATGTTGATGATATTATCCTCACTGGTAGTGACCCTAAACTTTTAAATAATGTGAAATCCATCCGTAAGAAGAAATTTGAAATGATCAACTTAGGCTATTTGAACTATTTCCTTGGCCTCCAAGTTTTGCAAACCAAGTAATTATTTTTTCTTTCCTAGTCTAAGTATGATTGTGACCTTCTTCATTGCTTTCACATGGAAGATTCAAAACCATCTCCTTCTCCCTTTCAGTATGGAGTCAAACTTGTTTCCACATGTACTTCTCTTGAAGTTAATGCCACTTTGTACTTTAGTTAGTTGGTAGCTTCTTATTCTTGACTCAAAAATATCTTGATCTTTCCTTTGTTTTTGGTCTTATTTCCTGGTATATGCAAACACCCCATGAAATCCATTATAAAGTATCTAAAAGGATACGTCGATATGTTCATGGTACAATTAAATTTGGGATACATTACAGTTCAGGGGGGACTCCTTTATTGGTTGGTTTCACCGATTTGGATTGGGATGACGACCCTAATGATTGAAAGTCTACTGTAGGTTATGTTTTCAGCCTCGGTTTAGGACCTGCCACTTGGGCCAGTAAGAAACAACATGCTATTTCTCTTTCTTCAACAAAAGTAGAGTACAAAGTAACAATTAATGAAAGTCAAGAAGCCTTGTGGCTTCGACAGATCCTTTTGGAGTTTGGATTCCACCACCAACATTTGACCACCCTTTGGTGTGACAATCAAAATGCCATCAAGGTCACCAACATCAACAAAAAAAACACATCAAGCTTCACATGCACTTCATGAGAAAACTCACTGATGATCGAGTTACTACAATGCTCTTTTTCCCTTACAGAAGATCAAGTTGCAAACTTTTTCACAAAGTCTCTTTCAGGAAGTTCTCATTAAGGGGGGATAGGCTCTAATGCCTCCTTCCTTCTCCTATTGTGTCACCTTTTTAAATTCTTCAATCCTATCCCAAGTTACTCTTAAGGGGGGATGTTATGATATTTAGGCACTTATGAGGTAGTTAATATCAACTTGTTCTAATGCGTCATTAGGTAAACATGTGTTTTGTCAATATGCATTTGTAGTTAGGTAATTAGATGGTCACTATATGTTTCCGATATTGATCCGTGGAATAACACCCAACTAGTCCATGATCTCTATTTAAAGAGCACGAAGGGCCATTTTTCGATGATCGATCATGAGAAACTATTTTGAAAATATATTTGTAATATTTTCTTTTGCATTAAAACATTTCTCCAAGTGGCCACATTGGCTAGGGATGTGGATGTTTCCCCACAGGAGATTTACCACGTAAAACATCGGTGTGTTGATATTTGATCTAGCTGTGTGAGTGGTTACTAAAGGTGTTCGTCCTCTATTGGAATACATGTGTTGTTGAACACTTCACATCCTATCTTTCTATTAATCCTAATGTCTGTTACATGTCAAAATTACTCAGCTGGATAAGTGTCGCATTGTCCCTATCAATCGTTGTAAGTGTCGCATCTTCCCTACAACTTTCGCAAGTGTCGCAAGTTGATCATTAGTGTCGTAAACGATGTTCAGACATGATGCCATGATAACGACACTAAGGAGGCACTTACAACATCTCACATGACTGATTTGAAGGAAGATAAATGGTTTACGGGAATCAAATAGCTCTTGACACCTGAAAGAGACCCTGAAACACTGGTTTGGAGGCATTGCTTTCACATGGAAGATTCAAAACCATCTCCTTCTCCCTTTCAGTACGAAGTCAAACTTGTTTCCACATGTACTTCTCTCGAAGTTAATGCCACTTTGTACTTTAGTTAGTTGGTAGCTTCTTATTCTTGACTCAAACCTGTCTTGATCTCTCCTTTGTTTTTGGTCTTATTTCCTGGTATATGCAAACACCCCATGAAATCCATTATAAAGTATCTAAATGGATACGTCAATATGTTCATGGTACAATTAAATTTGGGATACATTACAGTTCAGGGGGGGCTCCTTTATTGGTTGGTTTCAGTGATTTGGATTGGGTCGAAGACCCTAATGATTGAAAGTCTACTGTAGGTTATGTTTTCAACCTCGGTTTAGGACCTGCCACTTGGGTCAGTAAGAAACAACATGCTATTTCTCTTTCTTCAACAAAAGAAGAGTACAAAGTAACAATTAATGAAAGTCAAGAAGCCTTGTGGCTTCGACAGATCCTTTTGGAGTTTGGATTCCACCACCAACATTCGACCACCCTTTGGTCTGACAATCAAAATGCCATCAAGGTCACCAAAGATATAGTTCAACATCAACAAAAAAAACACATCAAGCTTCACATGCACTTCATCAAAAAACTCACTCATGATCAAGTTACCACAATGCTCTTTTTCCCTTACAGAAGATCAAGTTGCAAACTTTTTCACAAAGTCTCTTACATAAGAATTTTTTTCCAAACTTCGATCTATGTTAGGATTTCAGGAAGTTCTCATTAAGGGGGGGTAGGCTCTAATGACTCCTTCCTTCTCCTATTGTGTCACCTTTTTAAATCCTTCAATCCTATCCCAAGTTATTCTTAAGGGGGGATGTTATGATATTTAGACACTTATGAGGTAGTTAATATCAACTTGTTCTAATGCATCATTAGGTAAACGTGTGTTTCGTTAATATGCATTTGCAGTTAGGTAATTAGATGGTCACTATATGTTTCTGATACCCAACTAGTCCATGATCTCTATTTAAAGAGCATGAAGGGCCATTTTTCGATGATCGATTTTGCAAATATATTTGTAATATTTTCTTTTGCATTAATAAATTTCTCCAAGTGGCCACATTGGCTAGGGATGTGGATGTTTCCCCACAGGGGATTTACCATGTAAAACATTGGTGTGTTGATATTTGATCTAGCTGTGTGAGTGGTTACTAAAGGTGTTCGTCCTCTATTGGAATACATGTGTTGTTGAACACTTCACATCCTATCTTTCTATCAATCCTAATGTCCGTCGGTGGATTAACACCCAATTGGTCCATGATCTCTATTTAAAGAGCATGAAGGGTCATTTGTTGATGATCGATTGTGAGAAAATTGGTCCATGATCTCTATTTAAAGAGCATGAAGGGTCATTTGTCGATGATCAATTGTGATAAAATCTCTTGTAAATCTCTCTGTACTATTTTCTTTTTCTTTAATAAATTGCTCCAAGTGACCATGTTAGTTGGGTCTGTCGATGTTTCCCCACATGGGATTTAACACGTAAGAACATCGGTGTGTTGATCTTTGATCTGGTTGTGTGAGTGGTTAAGGTGTTCGTCCTCTATTGGAATACCTATGTTGTTGAACACTTTACATCCTATCTTTCTATCAATCCTAATGTCAAAGAATCAAAACATTTGAGAACTTGGTTTGAGAAATCAGGAACAAACCTCTAATGTCACTCATTATACACACACAATACTTTAGGATGGAAATCTTCCATTCAAAATCACTTCGCTGACTTAAAAAATGAGGGAATTGGTAGAGGTCTAGATACAATGTTCATTTTGGTAGAGACAACTATTGTTTCTATGAATACAAAAAAATGTTGATACGTTGCATGTCTACTTACATTTAAAGAGCAAAAGTGCCCCCCCCCTCCCAAAAAAAACAAAAAAAACTCACACCTATTGAGGATGGTGTTTAGAATTTCCAAAGGTGAAATCAACATGTCTATGAATGCAAACACAAGTACATTTTCTAGTTTAGTATCAAAGAACAAACCAATAAAATCAATTTCACTGAATTCCAAGAAGTTACAAAATAACTTATTGAAATACTGGCTGAGAAATTGTCTAAATATGGCTACGTGGGGAATACCAAAGAAATCATAGACATATTTGGCAAGTTGTTCATCAGTAGTTAATTGTTCAAACTAGTACATGAATAAACATTTTCCAATCAAAACCAAATTAAATCCATTGTTTTTTGTTAACTAGAAGAGGGGAATAATTTTATTAAAAAATAGTGGCTTTGAAGCCAGCAAAAAGATACATCAGTTCAAGAGTTGATTTTAATCAAGCCAAAATGCCTCGAAGGAGGGCTACAACAGAAACTAACATAGTCTTTGAAGTCTTCCTTAGACACAAAATTTCAGAGTGTCCATGATACACTTTGTAATAGATGCCTAATATCCTTATACAAAAATTAAACATTTGGAAAAACCTGATTGAGACTGCGTTATACTGGTGCTGTCAGTCATTTCTAGGAGCTGGTGGTGCATTCAAATAGAGCTGGACAAGAGCTACTAGCAGTGAAGAAGACTCATTTGAATTCCTTGAACTGTCAGACTATTGAGGATGAGCCCGAAATTCCTTCAATTCAACCCTGAGTGTGTTGCATTCATCTTGGAGTTGCCTGATTGATTTCTTTTGTGAACTGATTCCTCCAGGACGGTGAGAAGATGGGAGAAGAGTCCATTATACTGAATTTGCAGGGTGTAAATTGAATTTCTGTAGTCATCGAGGGCCGTCTGCAATTTTTCCACTTTGCACTTCCATTGGGAATTCCTGGACACCATTGAAAATAATTTTTAGACCAAAGAGATAGAAATCAAAGCAAAGAATCAAAGGTGATTTTCCAAACATCCACGGGAATACCAAAATGGAAGTGATACATGAATTGATCCATGCTCTGAATGAAAAGAACCTCGCGCACAAGATTTTCCATCATCTCTTCGTCGCCATCTTCTGCAATTAGGTTCCCACATATGGACGAAGTCCTTAAGCTCGTAACACGACCTTCTGAAATCATTTTCCTGAATACGACCGAGGAAGGAACAACCCAGTTCATCCCACAACATAAGAGAAGCTGGATAATGAGGAGAGGACCTTACTCTGGAGAATTAATGCGAGTTCATGGGGATGCATGTTCGCCACGTTCCCAAGGGACGACAGTGGTGTGATACCACCCAACGACATGTAATGATTGGATGAGAGTGAGAATGATGGTAGACACGGGAGAGAGGGGGGATCCCCCTTTGGATTTTTTTTGAAACCTCCATTTTGAGTCCATGGTTTGTATGCCATGCTTGAGGTAGAGAGGCCAAAGAGATCTCACCTTATTGAAAATTTTCATGTGCAAAAAACTTTTCATGGAATAGAGAATCAATTAATTCATTGTGTTCCTCGAAGATATGTTTAAAACTGATGGAATGGAAGGTTGAATCCACTATTTTAAGATTCGTACCAATAGTAAGCAAATCCAAATTTTCGATGGATAAATACCTAGACATCCATTCAATGACCAGTTTGGAGTCGCCAAATACTTGGAGACTTTGAATATCAAAACTTCAAGCACATTGAAGAAAAACAAAGAGAGCTTGACATACATTCAGCCTAGTTAATTGTCCTCGACCCCAGGTTTCTTTTCCCACAACATTGTGTGAATCCGAGAAATTAAGGAAAAACCCAAACCTATAGATGCGTTGCTGACCTTCACATGCTCCATCAAAGAACCCCCAAGGGGTGAGTTTATTAATTTCGATGGAGCCTACATCCCGAATTGGTTTAACCAGAGGCCTCACCTTAAAAGCATACATGAAATATAGATAAATATGAACCACTTTAAAAGAGGGCCAAGTCCAATCCTCAAACAAAGCCACATTCATGGGCAACCACAAACCCTAAGACACCACAATAAGAAGAAGACGAAACTACTTCAAGGAGGGAACACAAAAAAATTCATGAAAGAAGTCCTCCATCAAGTCTTTAATCCAAAGAGAGCCCATGCTAAATTGTATTTTTATATCAACCCAAACTTGAATGGTAAATGAACAACATCGAAATAAATGATGATTGGATTCCTCATTGCTTCTGCACAAAACACATATGCCCGGTCTCCGTTTCTCTCAACGTTGTAGCCTATCCCATGTTAGGACTTGACTGAGAAGCACCAACCAGAAAAAAGATAATACATTTTTGTGGACCAGGGATTTTCCAAATTATTTTGTGCCACTAGCTATCCACAACATCCTCACCTGAAATCATTGTCTGATATCCCAATTTGGCCGTATATCGACCACTTAATTTTGGATAATACCATACCAATTCATCATCCTTCTCCTGAATACGAACATGATATCTCTTCAACTCTTAAATAAAATTCCTCCAATGTTGATGCCATATGTTATCCATACCCAATACCCTCTGCATATTTCCAACCTTGACTCAATATAGTGGTTGCTTCTTGATCACTAGGACGATTTAATGTGCAATATCCTGAAGAAATAAAACCATCTCCCTCGGGAGGAAAAAATTATTGTTGTATCTAACAATGACATCCCAACCATATTGGAACAATTGCCTTGAACCTACCTTCCATGCTAGAAATTGACCGATTATCAGAAAAGCCATTGTCAAATCTCTTCATTGATTTGATGCATAGTTTGTAATTCCAAAATGACTCTCGATCATTATAATACTCATAGAAAGAGAAGAAAATGTCGATCCAGATATTTACTGAAGACCTTTGTGCATAACCTTGATTTCACATAGAATAAATTAATGAACATACATAAGGGGATAAACTTGTAATAATACCACTCTCTATGAACCAATTGCATCCAACCCATAAAACACCCAACCCGAAAACAATTTTTTGAGTTTAGGTCTCCTAAACAAAAACTAGATCAGGTTTTTCTTGTGAAATAAATCTTTTCATGGAAAGTTTCTTGGGTCTTCCCCCCAACCCCTACATATTCATTGACATAATATTCATGAAAAAGAGAGTTTGGGGCCTACTCCTACTCTAAGAACCCTCAAGATGAGTCATTGCTGAGCTTGAGAAACCTCACGATTAGCTTTTTCCTATACCAATTTCAATGTTGATTTCCTGCCATCCTTTGAAGGCCATGGATCTTTGGTGATGATAAAACCTAAACCCCCAAATAAAGTAAAACCATGACTTGGACCACGAAGCCACAACAAGCAGGGATCCCACCCCAAGGAGGTCGATAATGAGATGGATTACCCTTCCTTCTTAGTTTCTATGGTGGAGGAATGCAAGTGTAAGTCGATTGAGAGGTCTGCAACAGGGGAAAGGGAAACACAACTATCCAAGGATTCTTTCTCAAGTTCCAACCCATAGGACATATAAGGTCCCAACCCAACCAACTCACCCAAATCCTGAATGACCTTAGGAGAAACATAGGAGAATAAACCATGAAAGGAAGAAGTAACAAACTTACCAGAGTCCAACCGATGAGCATCATTGTCTATCTAAATGACATTGATATTTCTCCATTGGGAAGTAGATAGATTGAGGCTTTCCCTGAGAATATCCAAAGGGAAGGCATTTTCACCAGTCCCAAGAAGATCCCTAATCAAAGAAATTTCCATTTTGCAGACAACAAGTCCCTCTTTATCGAGCTAAGTAGTGACAATATCAAGAGGAATTTCCAAGTCAGTTGTTGGAGGATGGGGAGGTGATGTCGACTCTACATTTTCCCTCGGCTAGCTACATGAAAAATATGGAGAGGGGTCTTTACCAAACCCCCTAGCAGTGCTTTGAAAATGCTTAGAAAAATTCAAATTTTAGTCTTCCAAGACGTGGCCCACCTTATGACAAAACACATAGCGGAATGGAAAACTTATATAGTCTAACACCTGCGCATAAGATCTCCCTTCAACCACAATATTCATAGATTCGAAAAGGCCCTGACTTGGGTCCAATTACTACTAGAATATGGGCCACAAATGTACTGTTGCATTGTTTAAGACTGGAGTAAAAAGAAATAAAAGAATAGGGTGAATCTCCAATATATTTGAGTCTAGAATCCATCTAGAACTCCAATGAGAGGTTTGGAAGTTTTATCCAAACATGGAGTTTATTCATCATGTCCTCATGAGTGTCGAAAAGGGGGTGTCAAGGCTTGTGTTACACACCTAAATGTCACACTACTAAATGTCTCACTTAAGTGTCGTATGCACCTTACTAAGTGTCCCATGCACTTTATTAAGTTTCATATGCACCTTACTAAGTGTCACATGGAATTTAAGTGTTGTGACTTTGACACCATGGAATACCATTTGTCATAATCCCTAGTCATTGTGGAGGAGAAAAACTCATCATGAGAAGGTCGAAACAATTCCTTTTACCTTGGTATTTTGACTATTTTTTAAGGTCAACGCTCCCCTTCCCATGTATAAGGAGCATTGAACTCTTTTCAATGCTCCCCTTCCCATGTATAGGGAGCGTTGTTGTAACATCCCCACTATAATCCACAATTTAATTAATGCTTATGTAGATATAATGTGTAGCCACAACCAAAGCGATGTAATATGTGAATTGTATTTCTATGTTTTAATAATAAAACATGATGCCAACTGATAAGGGGACATGGAAAAGATGTGGGGGATGAATTAATCCACAAGAGAGGGGAATGTCTAGGATAATGGCCAAGAGGGGTCCAAGGGGGGATTACCCATGTATATTAATTCAACCCATTTTCCTAAATT
>CBVK0100911838.1:0-10360 GCA_900067695.1 Picea abies | reverse complement strand
ATATATATATATATATATGAAAAGAAGGAAAGTAGCAATGACCATAGTCAATCCACACAACTCGATGACAAACACAACACACACAATTCAAGAAAAATAAAAACATAATGACCTAGCATACTATCACATCAAGTAGATGGAAGCAACATAATACAATCAGTTAGACAAAAAATAGAAATGACTACCCGCCCGTCCTACCCTACAAGGTTAGGACCTCCAGGACACATAAACAACACTCAAGCCCAGGTTCCCATCGATTTTTACTATTTAAGGTCTCAAGGTTGGTGACTGTTCTAAGGAACAAGGAGGTGTCTACATCCCACCCGACACACATAATATCACACCTACTAAGCTAAAAGACAACATCAATCAACCAACCGCAACAGCTTCGACGACTAGTAACTAGAACCTTCCCGGCAAGAGAGAGACAATCACAATAACGTTACAACGAGTACAACCTTACTTAAAAAAAAAAACATCAACCACAACATGACATGCATGATTCAAGTTAGGTTTGTATGTGCATGTAGATCAACCCACATAATGACCCAGTCTTAAGGTATCATGTCGCCACCTTGCGACCAAGGTCCTAGGGACCCACATGTAAACAAAATGATTCCAAACCTTCTACCAAACATAAAATCTAATGCACTTGAAATATGCTGGCACTAACATACATTGTTACTCGAGATGGTTTTTTAAGGATGTAAATAAAAGAGAAAGTGTTGAAGGTGAAGAACTTGTAGTTTGTAAAATCCCAGTCTAACTTCTATAAGCTTTTTTTATTCCATTAAAATTCTTATCCTTAAAACAAGGTCTTAGTAAATGCTTATACATATTACGAAATTGATATCGAATCAAAGATTTCTAGATAATGTAAAGAAAAGAACCATGAACAAACATAATTTTTGGTAAGGTGAAGGAAAAGGTTCTAAATGATCAAGGGGAAAGGGAATGTGTCAAAAACAAGACATTTATGGTTGCAAAACTACAACCCAAAATTTACAACCCTTTTCAATAGCAATTTCAATAGCAATTGTTGTATTAGACATCCACAAATTATAAACATTGAGGACCCATTATCTTTATATCAATAGGAAAGACCAAATTAGGATAGAGGCGAATAGTCAGTATATCCCCAAATGTGGATTTGGTTTATAAATCATTAACCACATTATGCAAGAACACAAATTGTTGTTATCAATATTAAATAAAATATTATAACTATTGTTTCTTCCTTTTAAAAAGGTGCTCATATACATATTACAGATGTAATACCAGTTTTGAAGAATTTGAGATAGCAAATAAAATCCCTGTGTAGTATTGATTGGAGTTTAATGGCAATAAACATATCTGTGTAGTAATAAATACAATTCAATAGCAATAAAATTTTCGGTGTTATTTGCTGCCAAAAGAAAACATTTCCAAATTGCAAAAATACTGCCAGCTCTTAACCACTCAATAATTAAACAAAACAAAACATTTCCAATTACATGATGCTGCCAGTTCTTAACCACTCCATAACTAAATCTTCTGGGTTTATAGAACTCTGTTAAATAATAATAAAACTTTGTGTACCTGCATCAAATCGTGAGGTGGTTATTAAAGGAATGGGTAAGATCCGAGCATAGATAGACCACGAATTGGGTGCATACATTATCACTGCGCAATTTTAAAAATTTGTTGTGTGTTTAATCAAGGGAATTAAAAGTTGGGCGCATGTAACCCCAGGTTTCAAAATTAGAACTGTTCACCTGCCAGCTATCATTAAACAGAGACTCACCAAAAACAAATAATATTTTAAAATCAAAATCACTGATTAGAAATAAAACTATCCAAGAAAACTCATAAAATTGCGGGTAAAAAGGGGCAAGAAAACTCAAAATAGAAGACTTAAATTAAGCTAAGGAAGATAACATAGAAATGACTAAATATTTACCTCCTATGCACATAGAACATGTTTGAGCCAACTTGGTTCTCTCTATCTCTTCGAAGGAAAAAACCCTACAATTATAGCCGTCATTTTCATAAGAGAAATTCCCCCAAGCCTAGGGAGATAGAAGACATGGATTGAAAAGCGAAAATCATCACGGATTTTTCTTGGAACACATATCATCTGGAGAAACTTGTCTTTTTATCCTTAAGGGTCGAATAGTTTTGAAACTGGTCACATTATTTCTATATTAAAGCATGCATTCCAAGTATTAATGTTGTAAGGAAGACATGGAACAGGATACAAGAAAGTTCCATAACTCAGGACCTTGATATGGGATTGAAGCTGAATCGTCATTTTAATTTGGAAATGAAAAAAAAATAGTAAGAAACTAAGTTGGGTAAAGTAGCCTAAAATTTGTTGGGCAAGGGAGTAAGGGCATCGATCTCAGAACTTGTCCCAAAACAAAGAGTAAAGAAACAAAAATTGTAGAAGGAAAAAAACACCATAATTGTTGAGAAATAAAGTGTTTGGTGAACTTGAGAGACATCCCCAAATGATTGTGTGGAAACATGATTTTGCAGTGAATAAATCACAATAATTGTAGAGGCTAAGGAGGGAATAAACTCCCAGGAGAGAATTCCTTGCGAAGTAGAGAAAATATCCTACACTTATTATCCATGCATAGGAAAGCATGGCTTTTGAATATTAATCTTTAACACTGGAGTGAAACATAGTGGATTCTGCTCTAGGCCAACTACTTAGGCATAGACTAATAATTTAAAGGATAAAGGAACATAAGATAAAAACACAAATCTGCATCTAGACCTTCTCCGTGAAGAAAAAAATAATGAAAAAAAAAAAATCAAGGAATAAAGAAAACGCAGGAAGGAGATACAAGAGAGCGGGAAAGGTTTTGAGTTCGGGGCTCATTCTGGCCATGGACAATTAGACAATAACTCATAAATAAAAGATATTGTGTATAGCGAGGTTTCTTGTAGGATGAATCAAGTGAGAAGGGGATTACATTGAAAACATAATTCTCAAGGAATCCCTAAGCAGACCTACATTATTACCAAAATTCAAAAGAAAACCATTTCTATCCTACACAACAGTTCTTCCAATGTGGTTATGTATGTACAAATAGTTTTCTTTTTCTTCTGTCAGATTACCATTACAAATTATGATTTTACAAAAAATAATCTATTACAATGACTGTAGAAATACATGTGCAATGAAAGCTCATGGCAATGAAATCATCAGCCGAATATAGTAAAATAAACAAGTGTAAATTAAATTTTATTACAAGTAACAAATTTAATAGGCATACCTTTACCGATGACGACGAGGAGGCGAATATGTCCTCCCGCGTGTTTGCTCCATCCAAATCCCGCTTGCCGACCGATGAGACCTCACCGGTACCTTCGAGCTAATGCTAGGGGTACTCTTCTTCCCCCTGAGCCCCCTGAGCCGCAAAGGGGCACTGTGCATGATACCAGAGAATGCTAGCACCCAGATTGCCTTGCAAGGTCGAGATACCACTCGTTACCCAGGCTAGGTATCCCAAATCCCACAAGAGAAAGTTCAGTCAGGATGAAATTTTAGCAGTGTAATGTTACGCAAGCCAGATGTGATCCACACTCCTCCTCTGCCATGCTTTCTATAGAGTATTTTTATTCATCAGTTTCCCAAAACCCTCATTAAATTCCTTTTTCATTTAATTAATTTCTAAAAACCTCCCCCATACACATGTCGCTCGATCCCCTAGTTGCACCAAAAAATCAATTTTATTAATTATTTAAATTTGTCTATTTCCCTCACCCACCTAAAATCATTCCTAAAAACACTCCTCAGTGTCCCATTATTCTCTTACAATTCTTAAATGACTTACACCCTACTTAACTCTTAGTTGAGTTCACAAATAGAAAGTTCCAAAGGCTATATTCCTTAGTAAGTTAGACATTCCCCTTTTTCTTTAAGTTTCCCCTTTTCCTTAGGTTTCCCTTTTTCATAAAGTTTCCCTTTTTTATAACTAAGTTCAGAATTATTAGGTTTAGACAAAAATAGCCAATACCCCTTTTATTAATTAAACCTTTATTGAAATTTCAACTTTAATTATTAATGCTTGAATTTTCTTTACCCCCTACCTGTTATATGTCTAATTAGTTGTTTTATGTTCTAAGGTTCTACTCAAACCTAGGTTTTTAATTCACTAGGCTTGGTGATAGTTCTTAAGGGAAAAATTAGTTATTAAACTTATCAGATCATTCATTTTGAGGCCGACCAGGTCCTAAGGAGGCATAGTTTTCTAGGAACTAGGTTTATTAACTTACCAGTTAAAATCACGACGTGCCCTTCAGGATGCACTGCGAGCTCCAAGGGTGCCACTGACCTCTCTCTATTTTCTTTACGTGATGTGCCCTTCAAGACACACTATGTGCTCCAAGGGTGTCACTCGCTTTTTGACTGAATTTGGTAGATGTCAAATCCCTTGAGTCAATACTTTGTTAGGTGATCTTGTGGGAGACTAAGGGCCTTTAAGGAATAAGGACCTTGCCTTATTGCGTGCCCCTTAGAATCATCGTGAGCAAATTTCATAGTCTTCCCTCACAACAACGTGGGTATTCTCAAACTAGTTAATTGTTAACCGACAATTTGAGCATGATGGGAGTGCTAGTAGGATATGGCAGGGATGCTGCCACAACTCTCCCTCAATGTCTCTAGTTGTCATGCATGACCCCTTTACTCCAAATGTGAGTCTGGTTTGAAATCTATTGTCATCCTACATCCATCAACAAATCATTTAATAAAAAACAATCAACATCATAATATCTAATCATATGTACATATGTCACATCAACAACATTTAAACCCTAACTTTCCACTCCCAGACTCGATCAAGAGTCCAATGGGTTTCATCAATGCCTCGACATCCTCAACATCTAGAGTCATACATGCTCAGGAGAACCCAATAAATAGCACATGTCTATGTAAATACAATAAAACAACATATCATCAAATCCACAAGATCTCATAATCATAATCAAAACAACCAATAGTATAATGACCTCGATCACTTGTGCACAAGTGTCCTCAAAGAATAAGTTTTCTCAGTGTGCACAAGAGTGGGATGTTACATACACCTCCTCTTGTTTTAAACTTTGTCCCAAAGTTCCACAGTATGTAAGTGCATAAATAAATTGTATCATAATATCATAGGTCTAGCTAAAAAAAAAAATGGAAACTGCTGATGCATATCATATGCGTCCTCCTAGGTCGTCGAGTGCGGACTATAGTTGTCCCACTAGACCTTGACTTGATCTACTGTTTGATGTCGTAGCTATTGAATGCGATGGTCCAGGATACAAATTGGATCCACCGTGAGTGCACCCTCGTCCAATACCTACAAGGAACTCATGTCAATAAAATGTTTATGATCACTAACATAATGTCTCAAAATAGATACGTGAAAAACATCATGCATACGCCTCAAAGAATCAGGCAAGGCTAGTTGATAGGCCACGAGCCCCTTCTTTTCCATAATCGCAAAGGGTTCCATGAACCTAGGAGAGATTTTATCACCCTTTCTAAACTTGATTGAACTCTTATGTGGTTTCACCCGCAAGAATACTTGATCACTAACTTCATAACTATGGTCGACATGACGTGCATCGACATAACTCTTATGTTGATCCCATACTTCCTTGATCCTTTGTCTTGTTGTTTACATTTGATCTTCCATTTCTTGGATCACTTTTGGTCCCACGAGGACCCTATCCTCAAATTGATCCCAACTCAAAGGCGTCCAATACAGTTACCCGTAAAGAAACGCGAAAGGTGCCATCTTAATGGTGCTTTGATAATTGTTGTTATATGCGAATTATACGAATGGAAATAATTCTTCACAACGATTTTTTTGGTCCATCATGTACATACGCAACGTATCTTCCAAGATTTGTTTTTTGTTCTTGGTCTTCCCATCTGTGTCTGGGTGATATGAGTTACTAAATGTAAGTATGGTTCCCAAGGCCTCTTGGAAACTAGTCCAAAATTGTCCTATAAACATTGATCCTCTATCAGATATAATCCTCTTAGGCAGGCCATGCAACCTCACTACCTTGCTGATGAAAACTCTAGCTATGTCAGGTGCCTAAGACATCGTATGCACATGAATAAAATGAGCACTCTTCATCATAGTGTGGACTACCAAAAAAATCAAGTTGTGTCTCCTTGTCATCAATGGCAATCCAACAATGAAATCCATCGAAATGACCTCCCTTTTGATTCTGAAATAGTGTGTGGTTGTAGTAATACTACCAGATGTTTGTGTTCATCCTTCACCTATTGAATTATATACATATTGCCATGTAGTTGACTATGTTGGCCTTCATTCCTTTCCAGAATAATAAGGGTTTAAGGTCTACCCTCATCTTCGTGACTCCAAGATGAGCCATATACACTACTCTATGAGCCTTGTTTAGGATCAAACTCCTCAACTTTTCATTGGGTGGTACATAAATTTGATTTTTAAATCTCAATAATCTGTCATCGTCCAACGTAAATCCTTCAAATCTTGGTACCATCATTGTGTTTTGTCCGATAAAATCATTGACCTCTTTGTACTAGTCATCATCGTGCTGTGAAATTAGAATATTTTCACATAGATTCGTCTAAAGAGGCATCACCAAAAATATGTGTGGTCTCTGACTCAACACATCAACCACTCTGTTCATTCTTCCCTTTATGTAAATAATCTTGAAATCATAGTCTCTAAGCAATTCTGACCAACGTCATTATTGTGCATTCAAGTCTCTTTGTGTAAAGATGTGTTGTAGTCCATAGTGGTCCATTTTTAGTTCAAATTTTTGTCTAATCAAGTAATGTATCCAAACTCTAAAGCATATACAATGGCTAAAAAATCCCAATCCTGCATCGCATAGTTCTTCTCATTCCTTCTCAACTTTCTCGATATTTAAGCGATCACTCGACCATCTTGCATCAAGACTCTTCTTAAGCTTTCCTTGGATGAATTAGTGCATACCAAGAATTCTATGTCCATGTCAAGGACCCTTAGTATCGGTGTTGTTGTCAACAACTCCTTGAGCCTTCAAAATTCCTCCGTACATTTCTCGATCCACACAAACTTCTTGTTCTTCTTCTGCAATTCTATGATCGGATTTTCTATCTTCGAAAAACCCTCGACGAAACGTCAATAGTATCCTACTAAACCCATGAAGCTACGCACTTCTGGGATATTTTTCAGGATAGGTGTTATAACCCTAATTTTCACCAGGCATGCTTACCTAACATCAGGCCATCTCATATGCCTTCTTTGCCAAGCCAGTACTGAAAACCTCTTCTTAAAAACACCCTTTTTAAAGGCCCATGCGCCCTGCTCCACTACAACCTGAGTGTACACTCTAGCTGACTCACTACAACCCACGTGTACCTACAAAAGCACGAAAAATGGAAAGTTGCTAATGGAACTATCAGCTACGTGCCTGTTGAGAAATTTTTTGTTCAAGGAGAGGCAGTCATCCTTTTCCTTGTCAAAATTTATACCCCTCACGGTTGTTGGTCTATGTCATAGCAGTCAACAACTTAGGTATGATCACATCAATAACTTTCTTTTTCATTAAAAAGTTTTCCTAATTTTTTTTTTCTTTCATAGGGTTTTTAAACAAGTGTGAGAGTCTATTTTCATCAGTTTGTGTGTTATTTTCAGTGACTCTTTGTGATCTACGCTTAGGCTAGAAGTTTTCTTCGTCTTTACTTGTCATCATTTTTCCTTTTTTTCTTTGTGAGCATTAAATAAATAAAAAAAAAAACTCTTTTATTTCTTCGTTTGGTTAAGTATTTATTGGTTTGCATTAATAACCAGGAAAAGTTTTTCTTTCAGAAGTTCTTGGCTGTTTACTTAGGACAATAAGTAGCTCGTAGTCGAGCAAAATCTTGTTTCGAGTTTGCTGTTCAAAGATCTTGGAAAAATTTTTAGTTTGAAAAGTTGATTAAGAATTGTGTCAAGAAGAAGTTATTTTGTTTCCAACTTTCTGTTTATTTTTCTTTCATCTCTCAAACATCATTAGCTTCACTTTCATAACATTTGACTTAATACAAGCCATAAAAAATTAACAATTAATTAAAATCAACTAGACTTTATGTTTGTAGGGTCCATCAAATAGTCTAGGCTAGAGCCTTAATTTAGGTTGGAGAGGAAACTCTTCAGGGCTACAAAACATACATAAGAGTTTGTGCTAGTGAGTGTTAAAAGTCCAGTATCATTAAAGTTATCCGAGACCCCCCTCTAACACAGGGGCTAAACACAAGGTCACATGCAGAAAGGTAGCAGAGATAACCCCTCCAAAGACGAATCAGTCGTAGTGGAGAACACATATAGAGGGCTTGTCTTGGGATTCCGTCGATTGCATTTTCCATGGAGCTTCATGGGTCTCAAATCTGCTTGAGGTCCTTAGTTGTCTTACAGAACACTTTCTTTCGATACCCTTGACAGGTTTCAGGCTCGATACCCTGCTCATTGTGGTCTACCTGACTGTCGATTGTACCTGTTTGGTGACTATTCGCACACTTGCAACCTAGTTACATATCTTTTTTAGAGACATACACAAGTGACTGTGGGGGTATACCGCAGTACCTAGGATAGACATCAAGCCACTCTTTGCAGAGTATACCCAGAGCGTGATTTTTTGTTCGAGTTGCACTTGCACCAATAATTTGCTCTAGTGTTGGTTGTTGTAACTGTTCTTCCAACTAGTTTAGTGTTTGCTTGTTTTATCTTGTAGGGTATTTTTTCTAGTGTGTATTGTTTTTGAATGAATAGAAAGCCCTAGTGTGCCTTTGATATTCTCACACAGTGGAGGAAGCTCCACCAGTCACGAAGGATTTTTGGCCTGCCACCAGTTACACTGGAGCCACCTCCACCACCGCTAAGGTGAAAGCTAGACCAAGAAGGGTCTTTTGAAGTGACTGGGTCGTAGGTAATTGTGATTGACCAACATCTAGAGGAACCAACTATTTCAGAACTTGGAGCAAAAGCTCTTGGTCCACTCAAAACTCCAACTACTGATCTTTTAGCACCCCTCATTGTACATATTTATCCTTATGGGTGCCAAATAGTGTAACACGTAGCAATGGAAACAAATGTTACCAACTCTTCTAGGAATTCTTCTATTCCCACTTCAGCTATCCCCACAGGGGGTGTTCCACTTCCTAACCCACCGTTGTTGGTCTGAGCCACCATGGTCTCGACTACCTCTACCTCGAGTAGTGGTCTGATCCCATCTTTGGTGGCAGTCATTGCTCCTTTCAAAAAGAGTGCGATAGACCCTCTATTCTCATACGGGATGCCTAGCTCAGGTACAAACCCTATACTATCCTACTCCACTTTACATACTTTAGGTTTGTTACAGGTATGAACTAACTGAGAGGGGGGGGGGGCTGAATCAGTTAGTGTAGATTATTAACAATTTCCCTTGTTTTAACTTTGAATCAATAATCTTTGTGGCAGTGAGTTTTTACTGTGAAATTCAGAGTTATGAACATAGAGAAGATAACATAAAGAATAGCAATCACACACAACATTCAATCACATGTATGAGACACAGATTTTTCAAGAGGAAACCCAACCAGGGAAAAAACCTCTTCTTCTTAGGATGTTAAGCAAGCTCCAACTACTTTACATCAAATATTTTATGAGCACCAAATCATAGAGGCTACAACCTCTGATTACCAGCACCAACTAGCTGAGAGCACCAACTCCCACATAATCCCAGCACCCACTGGGTGGAAGCACCAACTTCCTTTTTACTTTAGCACCAACTGAGTGAAGGCACCAACCTTCAGATTCTGCAAGAACCCACTTGCAGAGAGAGACATAAGTCTCCCTAACACCACCCTACCACCCTTATTTGCCAAAATAAATATTGCTCAAATCAACTTGTTCATTGTGATATAGCTTTCTTACCCTTTCTGCTGATCTACTTTGCATTCTTCACTGTCTCTGATCTGCTGCTCTGCTTCACTATCCTCTATAGCCCATTCTCAGCTTCTTCTCCTGTCACGCTGATTCTCCTCTTCCTTTTCTCACCTTCAGAGCTCTCTCTCTCTCTCTCACTTCAACAACATTATACAATCTTTGTCTCATCGGATTATATTGTTTTTCCACATGCAGAGATTTTCCTTGCTTTACTCAACTCCAACTGCAGTTTCCTTTTTCAATCTTTCTTCTTCTTTTCTCATGCCAACATTCTCCTTGATTTTCTGAATTGGCTCTGTGCATGCCTCCTCTACGCATGCCACATCATGCAATGCTGTGTTCTTTCTGTCTTAACAGACAGTCTATTTTTAGACTGAAAGTCCTACCACCGTCCAGAGTGATTAGAGAAACCCAACTGCCGTGAGATCGGAAGA
>CBVK0100911837.1:0-10360 GCA_900067695.1 Picea abies | reverse complement strand
GATAATTTATGTTTCACTTGGTTGTTTGAATTAATTAAGCAATTATAGTGACCAACACCATCAAGAACACCAGAATTAGGTGATGATCCCACCCAACTACATCGGATTGTTGATATAGTTGAAGCTTGAATGCGACAAGCTCAAGAAGAGATAGCACAAGCCACCCAAGATTTAGAGCAAGTTTAGAAAGACCTCGAAGACCACAGAAGTACTGTAGAAAAGGAAAATATCACTCTACAAGAAAAATGGGATGAAGAGAAAGCAATGCTATATAAAAACAAGGAACAATTGCTCACAGAGCAACTCGAAGTACATGAAAGGGTTCACAACGCAATTTTCTCTTTGATAGTCATAGAAGTAAAAACTGAGGAATGAGTCCCACAATAGGTGGCACAACTCGAAGAAGTAATATAACAACTTTAGCAGCGCATCGCAGATCTGGAACTTCGTACCGTGCCCAAAACTCCTCAAGTAATAAGAGATATAAGAGAGGAAACTTCTCGCAGCACAGTTGGCAAAATGAAATCCCTTGCCTTAAAGTGCAAGCAACTGATCTCCAAGAGAGCTTAGACATATGAAAATCTCACAGAAAATCCATAGTTACAGGTGTTGGAGTCACAGATCCAGGAAGCAAAGCATCACACAGATACACTATAGGCGCAGCTAAAGGCATTAACACCAGTTGAAGGAATGAAGAGGTTTCAAGAGTAATGCATGACCCAACAACAGATCCACATGATACAGACTAAAGTGATGGAAGTCTCTCAATGTCTTCAACCAGTGCAAGAGAAGGCATGCCAACTGTACACCAAAGTTGAAAGCCAAGGAGCATAGCTTGAACAGGTCGTCATCAAAACAAAACAACACCTAGAAGGGCCAGTCAATGATGCACTCATCCAGGAGTTCACTGAGCAAGAGGTTGTAGCATTGCAATAGGTTGAAGCAACTCTAGCCAAGCTCGAGGCATTCGAGGCAGAATTTCTCAGACCAAAGTGATTCGGGATGTGTCACAGGTGAGTGTTGGGGGCCTGTTGACCCTTGACCAAGTTTTGAGAGCACTTGGTCATATTTGATCATTTTGGGACTTTGACAACCTGTCAAAGATGGAGCGCCAGAAAAAGTGAAGATTGCAGAATCTTGGCCCACTTTTGGGTCCCTTTTGGGTTTTGGGAATATGTAATGGGAAAGGGATGTCGACCTGTGGGTTTACCCGCTCTTAGGCCTATTTTCTATGTATAAATAGAAGGATAAGAAAATGTAAGAATAATAGAGAAAGGAATATTGTATCTATTTGATATAGGTTATGTGCCAAGTGGGATCTATGTGATCGAGGTGTTGTGCATTCTATAGGCTTGCAGAGCTTAGTGCAAGTCCCTATGTGGAGATATAGAATGATTTGTGTTATATGGAAAGGAAGAAGGATCTAGCGAGTTGCGTAGATCTTATGCCCTATGTGTAGTAGGTTTTGGTGGCTCTGTTCTTGTAACTGATTGAAGACACTAATAAAGAAGAAGAGTTGGCGGACATAGCCCCAGAGTGGGGGTGAACCACGTAAATATGTGTGTTATGCTTTGTGCTTTGACTTGATGTGTTTATCCCTACTTTTGCAAAGTGCTTTGATATATTTAGATGGATATACTTATGCTTTGTGCTTCATTAGATGTGTATTAATAGTAGATCTTATATGTATGAAGATTCTTAGTGCTGATCTACTGGATCTGATCTGTTTTACTGTTGCTAAGTACTAAGATACCTTAGATCTAAGTGAATGTTGTGATGCTCTGTGCTATCTGTGAAGTATAATAAGGGTTGAATATTGATGAATGATCAATGCTAACTTCTCTGTAAGCGATATAATCACAGACCTGTGTCCCAGCTAAGGTTGCAGACACCTGAGTCTCACAACCACCCCTTCTTCTACCTCAGGTGAGATTTCATCTGCTTCACAAGTGTTGCTGAAAGCACTGGTAGTTAGGGTTTTATTGGTGCATTGTTGTAGCGTTGAACCCCGGATCTGCCCCTGTGCCAACAACTTACAACGATTTTTTGTTTAATAGGTTGAACTGGTGTTATCTGGGTGAAATTGAACAAATTTCATGGTTGTAGTATGTCGATAGTAAATTGGGGAAAACGTAAGCCAAAAGCCCCAATTTCTGCATCATAATTCATGAGGAATTGATGCACATAAAAATGAATGTGCGTAGGAGGGCACACTAAAAATGCATGATGCGTAGTGAAAAGCTTGTGATAGGTAAAATTTGGCACAACACGGTAAGATATTGGTGTGTTGGTGTGTGCACTAAATTTTGGTGCCGCACCGAAAAATGTTAGTGTGCTGGTGCGCGCGCTAAATTTTGGTGTTGTGTGAAAAAATGTTAGTGTGTAGGTGTGCATGCTAAATTTCAGCGCCGTGCGGAAAAATATTGGATTACAGGACCGCTCGATAAATTGCACAGTGTGTAAACACATAATAATGACATGTGTGGTGTGTGTAGTGTTGGTAGAGCGCAAAGGAATTTTGTTGGTGCACGCGCAATGTGGGTATATGTTGTCGCACGATAGTTTAGTTAATGGTGCGCGGTGGGGGTGTACTAAACTTTGGAATGGTGCAACACATAGAGTACAATGCGTTTGGAATATCAGCGTTAAATACAAAAACTGCGTGCAATAGGTAATAGTGCAAGAACCAAAACTATGCGCGGTGAATATTGGCACGCGACACACAAGTAGTGTGCAATTATTGGCGCAACAGAGAAGTGATACACAATGGTTTTAAAGTGTGTGAAGCATGATTTACCTTGCATTGTTGTTGTGGATGGTGAATATGGGTTTACAGGTTGGAATTTGTGTGCGCAAATTTGTTTGAAGGGTGAACAACAACAAAAAACCAATGATTTTTTGTGACATTTTATATCATTTTAACGCCATCTTTTTGCAGTGCATTTTTGAGGGCCTTAACAATGTGTTTAGCTACTCAAAAACCACAAGAATAGAGTGTGACAAGGTACACTTTGTCTCTACAAATCAAACAAAATATCTCAGAAATATCTTTCTAATGGTGTAAATTGTTCGTCAAATGGAGCTTTTATGAGAAAGTTACAGCACAAATAGTGAAGGGTAAATTTTAACACCTGTCTAACTTCAAAGAGCCATAACTTTCTGCTCCGGAATCAGATTGAGGCACAGGAGAAGTCAATAAAAATATATTGAGCCATAGAAGACATTCACAAAGTTCAATTAAATTTATGGGCATGTTAAAAATGTTTAATATGGGAAATAAGGCACCTGTAGAATTCTAGACCAAAAACACAAATTGGCCTAGAATTTTAGCAGGCTTTAATTAGCAGCCTAGAACCCTGAATGAGGTGAAACTGGGACAAAATGTCCATAAGATGTATATGATGAAACCCAATTGATATCCTATGAAAATTATGAAGGAGTAGGTGCAAAAATGCATATTACAGTGCAGAGTTGCACCAAGTTGAAAAATGAATAGAAAAATTAATGGGAAAGTTTCAAATAGCCATAGCTTTCTTCTCAAGACTCGGAATTGAGCATGGGAGAAGGCGTTGGAAAGATTATGGAAAGTGGAATCTAAATATCCACCCAGAAAATTGATTTGGGAATTTAATTTTTATGGAAATAAGAAGAAATAGTTTTGATATATTATTGAACCAGAATGGTTCATATTTTCATGAAATTGTTGAAATAGTTAGCCTGACAAAGTTTTGTTGGCTACCCATTTTTCAAAGTTAACAACAATTAGATTAGTTCAAGATCAGCATAGAGTCCAAAGTAATGGAAGAGGCACAGGGGACTTATAGTTAGGAGGATGATATTAGAGGGATGGATTTCCATTTGGGCATTGAAGGAACAAACTCCAATGGACATGGAGATGAAAGGAATGAAAACATGAATATCACAGAGACCATTAAAAATTTGCAGAAGGATGTCCAAAGCCATAAAGTTGATGATGAAAGGTTTATGAAATCCAAGGAGAAGCAGGATGAATTCAACATGAAGTTAATGCATAGCTGAACCAAATAGAAAAGAAATTGGACAAGGAGAGTGGCTCAAGCAAATCTGAAAGTCACAGGCCTCCTGATGAGAAACAAAGAACCATAAGTGTTAGCAGACATTACCACCACTCCACGAGGAATTACAATAAGAGATCACACATCAGCTTGAGTCCATCCCCTATCAAGAATCATAAGGGGTATGGGGTGGATGAGCTACGAGGAGAAATGCAGAAAATCAAACCTCCTACATTTGATGGTGAACACAAGAAGGATGAAGATGCAGAGACATGGTTGTTGGGAATGAGAAAGTATTTTCAATTGCATAATTATTCTTCTCATGCAGAAGGTAGAATTTCTATCTATCAAATCAAGGGAAAGACATCCATGTGGTGGGATCAGCTTGTACAGGTGCAACACATTAAAGAGAAAAGTGTTACTTGGAGAGAATTCAAGAAGTATTTTGAGAAGAAAGACTTGATTAAGAGATATTATGAAAAAAAAATGAAATAGTTGTTTGAACTCAAGCTTGGGAGTATGACCATAGATGAATATGAGAGAAGGTTTTTAGAACTGCTGAAGTATGTCTCTTTCATCAAGGATGAAACAGTTAAGATTCAAATGTATTTGAGTGGATTTCCATCATTCATCAGTGGAAAAATACAGTATGATGATCGAAAGACAATGGAGGAGACCATAAGGTGAGATAAATGCCTATATGATCAACAAAAATCAAGGCCAACTTTCCAAATATCTTGGGAAGACAAAAATAAATTCAAGTTGGATCAGAGGAAGAAGGGATCTAAGCCACCATTCTTCAGAAATAATCCATAGGGACAACAAACTCCTAGAGAACCCAGAACGATTGAAACAGGGGGTCAAACGCCAAGGTAGCCACCTATTCAATTTTGGGGTTGTAAAGGAGATCATATGTACAGAGATTGTCCTCACAGAGGTGAAAAAGTGAGAATTGTTCACAATGTACAACAAGCTGAAAAAATGGAGGACATGGGTAGAAATGTGCCAAGGATATATGCAGCCCTAGACAACAAGCAAGTAGAGTATCAGTCACATATGATTGAAGTGGAAGGTATGATCAACAACTAAACCATTGCTATTTTAATTGATTTAAGAGCTAGTCATAGTTATATAGATCATAAGATGGTAGAAATTTTTCATTTGGAAAGAAGCAAGCATGGGAAATATTGGTTGGTGCAGCTGGCTATTGGAGCCAAAAGAAAATTTAATGAGATGGTTAAGTCATGTCTTATGGACATGAATGGACTTAACACTAATGAAGATTTGAACATCTTACGTTTAGGTTCCTGTGACTGTATAATTGGGATGGATTGGTTGGAACAACATCATGCTATCCTAGACTATCATAACAAGGAATTTACTTGCTTGGATGAGGAAGGGAACCTAAGGAAGGTGCAGGGAATTCCCAGGGTAGTAACCATCCGAGAAATTTCAGCATTGCAGTTGAAGAAATTTTATAGAAAAGGGTGTCAAATATTTGCAACACATATGGAAGAGACATCTAAAGATAAGGTGCCAAATTTGGAATATTATGCAGTCCTGGAATATTTTGAAGATATGTTTAGGGAGGTACTAGGACTACCCCCAAAGAGAGACAATGATTTCTCTATAAATCTAATGCCTAGAGCAACTCCAGTGTCAAAGAATCCTTACATAATGAGTACACCAGAGTTGAAGGAGTTGAAAATGCATCTTGAAGAACTTCTAAAGAAGGGGTATATACGCCCAAGTGTGTCACCTTGGGGTGCCCTAGTTTTGTTCGTGAAAATGAAATATGGAACATTAAGATTTGCATTGATTTCAGACAGTTGAATAAAGTGACTGTTAAGAACAAGTATCCTCTGCCAAGGATTGATGATCTTTTTTATCAATTGAAGGATGCAAAGATATTTTCAAAGATATATCTCAGGTCAGGATACCATTAGGCAAGGATTAAAGATGAAGATATTAGTAAGACTGCCTTCAGGACAATGTATGGTCATTATGAGTTCACAGTGGTGCCATTTGGGTTGTCAAATGCACCAGTTGTTTTCATGTGCTTAATGAATGGTGTTTTATGAGAGTATTTAGACAAGTTTGTCATTGTCTTTTTGGATGACATTCTTATATACTCTAAGTCAGAAGAAGAACATGAACATCATTTGAGGATGGTGTTGCAAGTATTAAGGGAGCATTAGTTGTATGCCAAATTGAGAAAGTGTTCATTTTATCAGAAGCAAATTCATTATTTGGGGCATATTATTTCGAAGGATGGGATAGCAGCGGATCCTGAGAATATAGAATCCATTAGAGAATGGTCAACACCAAATAATGTGGTAGAGGTCAGATCATTCACGGGACTTGCAAGCTACTATAGGATATTTATTGAAGGATTCTTAAAGATTGCACACCCAATCACTTCCTTGCAAAGAAAGGGTGTGAAGTTTTAGTGGACATTGGATTGTGAAAAGAGTTTGCAACAATTGAAACAATTATTAACAAGTGCTCAAATACTAAGGATTGTAGACCCAAATGAAGAATTCATTGTATGCATAGATGCATGTAAAGAAGGACTTGGTGGAGTCCTCACTCAAAATGGGTTTGTTATATGTTATGAATCAAGGAAGTTGAAGGAGCATGAAAGACACTATGCCAATCATGATTTGGAGTTGGTAGCCATAGTGCATGCTTTGAGGAAATGGATACACTGCCTCATGGGAAAGAGGTTTGAGCTAAGAACATACCATAATGTTCTAAAATATTTATTTGATCAACCAACTCTAAATGCTAGGAAAACTAGATGGTTAGAATTTCTAAGTGAATATGACTTTGATATAAACCATATCAAGGGGAAAGAGAACAAATTGGCTGATGCACTCAATAGAAGAGTACATGAATTACATGCTACAACCATTAGCATGTACCAATCAGATTTAAAACCCATAATTGCAGAGTCTGCCAAATCAGATTTGCAATAAAAGGAATTAGTGGTAAAATTACAGCAAGGTATTTTACAACAGAAAATTGAGGAATATAAGCTAGATAATGATGAAGTTCTCATGTATAGGGGCATAATTTATGTACCAAATTCTCAGGAACTGAAAAACCTGATATTGAGAGAAATGCATAATGTGCCTTATGTTGGGCACCCAGGATGGAAGAAACTATTGCAGCTGTCAAGAGCCAATATTATTGGTCAGGCATGAAGAAAGAGGTTGTTGATTTTATTGCTAGATGTTTGGAATGTCAAAAGGTAAAGGCTGAGCATAGACACCCAGCTGGTTTTCTACAGACATTACCCATTCCTGAGTGGAAATGGGAAGTTGTAACAATGGATTTTATCACCAAACTTCTCAGAACAAACAAGCAACATGATTCTATCATGGTAGTGGTGGGTAAGCTTACTAAGGATGCCCATTTTATTCCAGTTAATCTCACTCACAAGGAAGCAAACATTGCTAATGTTCATATGAAAGAAATTGATAGATTACATGGCATACCCAAGACAATTGTGTCTGACATAGATCCAAAATTTACCTCAAAATTTTGGAAGGGATTATTTAATGGGTTTGGAACAAATTTGAATTTTAGTACAACCTATCATCTAGAATCAGATGCTCAAACAGAGAGAGTGAATCAAGTGATTGGGTATATGTTAAGGATGTATGTGATGGATAAACCATCAAAATGGAAAGACTACCTACACTTGGTAGAGTTTTCTTATAGCATTGGGTACCAAGCATCTCTAAAGATGAGCCCATTTGAGGAACTTTATGAAAGAAAGTTCAACACACCAATAAGTTGGGATAACCCAGCAGGTAGAGCAGTGGTTGGGCCAGATTTCCTCAGGGAAATGGAGGAGCAAATGATAAAAAAAATAAAAAAATTAAAGGCTACCCAAGACAGACAACAAATTTATGCTGATAAGGGAAGAAATCATAGGGAATTTAAAGTGGGTGATCATGTATTCTTGAAAGTGAAGGCCAACAAAAGTTCCCTGAAATTGGGAAATTGTTCAAAGTTGGCAGCTCGCTATTGTGGGACATTTGAAATACTAGATAGGATTGGTCCAGTGGCTTATATGATTTCATTACCTGCATCTATGTCTGTTCATAATGTATTCCATGTATAACTTGATGCTAATCATGTTATTGATTGGAATGTGATTCAAGTGGAGCAAGAAGGCACTTTTCAATTGCATCTGGTATGCATTTTAGACCAAAAAATCAAACAGCTCCAGAATCAAGCCATAGGGCTTGTAAAGGTCCAATGGACCTAGTAAGGTCCTAAGGACGCTACTTGGGAGCATGAGGATTCAATGTGGGCAGAATACCCACATATTTTTGAGGATTTTTGAAATTTTGTTGTATATGGGTAAATGATGCATCGAGGACAGTGAAAAAATAAGGGGAGGGGATTGTAATATCCCTAGGCCAAACCCAATTGTAATGTAAATGAAAATGTACTTAAACTGGTGAGTTGTTTGATATCATTTTGTATGCACATTTCATGGCATGGTGTGCGCTTATACTACGCAGTAAAATGATGAAGTGTGCACATTCCTGGATACCGCGCGTAGCAACTTGAGTGCACATGATTTTGAGGCCAGGGAGCCTTTTGTATATATGTTGTGTTTTATAGGTTGGTGGGATAGTTATTATAAGCTAGGATACTTATGTTTTGATTAGGCCAGAGAGCCTAGATGTTAAAGGCCAATGTGCCTATTTTTGTATATATCTCATAATTAATATAAAATACATCGTTGCGCGTAGACCGACCACGATAAAAGAGATAGGGGACTAAACTCCACTAGTTAGGGAAATGAAGGGGCATAAATGTTAAGGAAAAGGGGATAAACTAGGGAGCTTAAGTAAAAAAGGAATATTATATTAATATTTCTTAAATCATAAAGTATGGATAATTATTTTATCCTAAGTTCTAAAGTTGGGGACAAGTGGGCCAAAGTAGCCCCCAACCTGACAAGTGTCAAGTTGGGGACATGCATACATATTGTTGGGACTTACTTCATTTTCCTATATTTTCCATCATTCTTCCCATGATGTCTTCCATCATTGAGTCATCTAGTCAATCATCCATGATCATGCACTCACCCATTGAGCTATCTTTCATATCTTCATGACTGTACCTAAACTTGTATCCATAGCCATTTTTTGATGGTGTAGTTGGTTATCTTGGGAGTTGTACTGAAGAAGTGGGTTGTCAGGCCCATGGGATATTGAAGAGGCAGGTTGTCAGGCCCGTGAGAAATTCTATGACTGAGAGAATTGTTGGGAATTGATTTCCTGAAGGTGCTAAACTGCAGCTACAGTGCTCTGAGACTTCCTGTCTAGCCTGTTGCTGAAGCCCGGAAAGGAAGTGGGGCAGATGAAGGACTGTTGAGAAGAGAATGGGAACACTTCCTAGGTGGGACAAGCATGTGGGGAGTGCAAGACTGTAGGTTTTTATTTTGAGTTGGCACCTAAGAAAGAGCCTTTCCTGTTGTCTATGAGCCTTTATCATGGTTAGGAATCCCTTTACCCAGGTGGAGTTTAGTCCCAGCTGAAGGGTGAATCATTGTTGAGAGTGATGAATAGAGTAGTCTAAGGCTGGGAGGTTCATGGAAGGTCTGCACGCAGTTGGTGACATTATTACCAAGATAAGTGCCAATTGTGTGATAAATTTAAAAGTTGCATTGTTATTTAGGTGCTTATTTTTATGGGTTATCATATGTGTGGTTATAATTGTGTTTATTTTTATGGGTAATTATTATATATGCTACATGTATATGTTTACTGTTATTTCAGTGTGAATCCGCATATTTACATATGCATTTGTATGTTTATGTTTTATATATAACGCTTCCACAATATTTCTGTGTATATATATTTTAATTGCATGCAGTTCAAAAAAATTATGTGGCATAGCTCAGTTGGATATTGGGTATGTTACAATATGTTCTGCAGAGAGAACGAAAGAGTTCTCTGGCATAGCATGGCCCAACATGGATGGTTGGGGACGTTACACTTATCGACTACAATTCTGTTGACGGGCGAAATTGACCGTCCGTCAACTGGGAGAGTGGAACCGGTCCGAGGTTGTCTAATAACCCAAGCCGTTTGGAATGGACCACCTCCGTTGGCCGCCCTAAGGTCTCGTATGGAAACCAAAGAGAAATTATTTGAGCTAAGAAATCTAAAAGGAAACTAGAAACTAATAAAACAAAGACAAAGAACTAAACTAATAAAGGAAGCTAGAAACTAATAAAGAAAACTAAACTAACTACACTAATCTAACTATAAATTACTCACTACTTATATATACAAGAT
>CBVK0100911836.1:0-10360 GCA_900067695.1 Picea abies | reverse complement strand
CCCCACATTTTGTCAATAATATATCGCTAATTACACCATAAACCTCCATTATCTCTTGTTATTCATCCTATGTGGTTAATACATAATTTTCCATATTTTTAGAGATTAAAAGGATGATTATACAACAGTTTTGTCGATGATGGTTTAATCCTATGTTTCTATGTCCAGGAAACATGTTCTTTACTGTTCAGGTTCCAGTATATGCACTATCCATGTTCTGGTACCTGTATTGTTCCTGTTTCGGTACCCGCACTGTAGGTCATATGATACCAGAAGGTTCTAAAGTCAACCGGTACCTGCACAGTCATCTGGTAACCACACTCCATGTCATCCAGTACCTACACTCCATGTCATCTAGTACCATCTCATCCGGTACCAATATTGTGCTCATCCGGTACTCCATGTCATCTAGTACCAACTCGTCCGGTACCAATACTGTGCTCATCTAGTACTCCAAATCATATGTCACTAGAAGGTTCTACAAACAAATGGTACCTGCATAGTCATCTGGTACCCATACTCCATGTCATATGGTACCCACACTCTAGGTCATCCAGTACTCAGCTCGTTCGGTACCAATACTGCGCTCATCTGGTACTCCAAGTCATTTGGTACCAGAAGGTTCTACAATCCACTGGTACCTGAACAGTCATCCGGTACCCATACTCCATAGCATATGGTACCCACACTCCATGTCATATAGTACTCATATAATCTGGTACCAATTATGTGCTCGTCCGGTACCAATGTTATGCTAGTCTGGTACCAGCATCAACAACAGTCTGATGCTAGAAATAATTCGAAATTTTGGAAAGCTTCTAGAGGAAAATTGGGGAAATAGGTTTTGTCCAGAGAGAATTTTACATGCAGACACATGAGGAAAATTCACCCAACTCACACGTGTGGACCTCCAACTCAGAGGTAATGATTCAGGAAAAATTAACAAAACTCTCAAACTACCAACTTGTGCCTCAATTTTTGTGTAGATGGCATCATATATAGAATTTCTACGATATGGTTTTTGTCTAGAATATGGAAAATTGAGTATCATGCAAGCATTTTTTTAAAATTCAAAATGGCTTAAGATTTATGGGTGGGTCTTCAACTCAAATCTACCCAAATTGATGAAAACCCCAGATTTTTGTGATTTCATTCCAAAAAATGTAAAATTTGAAATTTGAGCATTGGGATTTGGTCCCATCCACTTATCAATGATTTTTTTATGTATAAACAAGCCTCATAGGTCTATGAGAAAGACAATTATCATTATGGGAATTCTTTTGTAATGGATGTTAAGGTGTCATCATGACAATGGAAAGATTGTAAGAGACTTGTAATTTTCCGAGTTTGATGGAATAAAGAATTGGTTTTTGGTGCATTCAAGGGGATTGACTTCTTTTTGGAAGAAAATTTCCTGCTGGGTAGGGCCCCTCAACTTGGTAAGAATGATTCCCTTTGTATATTAACTAGTTAGCATTTCATTTATGTATTTTTCTTTTACTATTCAATTTGTTTAAAGGTTAGAATTTGATTTACAGTTTGGATTGTGTGGTTTGAATCCTAATTTTAGTTTTGAAATTGTTATGTTAATTAGAACTCATATTGTAAACCTCCCAATTGAATACATTATCACATTGAGATTTGAATTTATTTAGCATTCTCTCCTATCACATTTTTGTGCTTATATTCCTGTGTATTCTTCCTATGCTCTGTTTTTATGCTGAATAGACTATGGACAGTCCCTCATTGCATTTATCTCCTTCATCATTGATTGGACATCCAATTTTCCCATCAAATCTACCATTCAAATCACCCATTAGTTTCTCACTATCGAAAACATTATAAAACAGAGTATATTAACATATTCTTGTTTGTATTCACTTATAGAAGAAAACACAAAAACATAGTTGTTGTATTCATTGCATCCACTTAACTTTTCTCTTCCATATTTTCTCTTTTTCCTTCAACACGATTTTCCCATTGATTGCAGATTTAATCATGCAATATAATTAGTCATTGCAAGAGCATATTGACCCATCTCTTTGCCTCATTATCTATGCATGGAATCAATGCCCAATCACAATGCAATTACACTTCATGACAAAGAATTGTCCTCTCTTCTTATCTATTCATTCCTTGATTGATGAATGCACATTAAATTACACAATTTTACTTATTGTTCACACAAGGAACTTTGATTCTTCTCAATTACTCTTTGATTCTTGTGCTTTACATTGAAGCTCTCAGTCTATAGAGAGTACCTATCCTTCTTTTCCTCTTTTGATTTCATATATCACTAAACATTTTTATAAGCATTTTGTTTTTAGCTTCTTTTACAGAGTTGATATTTCTTTCCATTGCATAAGCATTCCACCTATTTCCACTTTGTATTTATACATTGTCATTATGTCCCATTCATTTTTATTTCTTTCCATTCTTTCTCATTATGACTGATGCACTTGATTGTGGAAATATCTTGATTTTAAATTGCATAGTGTTTGATTCTAGTTTGATTGATTGCTTTTAAAATCGGATTGCCTCTTCCTATAGTTTGAGTGGTTTTCTTTGTGTGTTTTAGGTTCGGTTATTGCATTCACATTTAATTTCATTCACACGGTTTGAAATAAGTTTTATTTTCTATTTGTTTGATCTCCTTTCGCTAGTTTTCTTCAATTTGGATTTCCCATAGTTTTCCTACACTTTACTTCATGTACTTAGTTTTTTTTTTCCATAGTTTGGATTCCTTGCACTTTAATTTCACATAGTTTCAATCACCAACGGACAGATTAAAGGTCTAACTCATGAGAAATGGCCTTCCCGTGTTGGAATTATTCCTAAGGTGTTAGTTTCTATTGTGAATTTCATTTTCGTTTTCTTGTTTCTTTTATTGCATTTAATTGTGGATCCGCTATAGGAAATAATCATTGAAGGACATAAAACTTAAGTAAGCTACTCGTGATTAATCACACGAACATCACCCTGAGTGCATGAAAGACTGTGATCTAAGCCTTTATAACACTAAGTTATTCCTACGTCCCAATGATGAATCCTTAGTGTTAATTTCCTGCAGTGTGGGTTTGAAGATTGTTTTGTCGGATTTAGATTAGGCTAGACTAGGCTCTGATCTTGTGTTTCCTGTGCCTACACCTCGAATCTTACAAGCCCTAGTTGATAATTGAATGTGGGAATTAATAGTGCATATATTTATCCCAAGATGAATTCATCTCAATGGACTACATGTCAGGCCTCCCATCCACCAAGCAGGGCAATGACTGTGTTTTTGTTGTTGTGGATCGCTTTTCTAAGATGGCGATTCGACCACCTGAAAGAAGAGCATCACAACAGAGGGCACTGCAAAGATCTTCTTTGAATGAGTCTGGGTACATTTTTGAATCCCACAAACCATTGTCTCAGATCAGGACAGTCGATTTCTCAATACATTTTGTTCAAGCCTCTAGTTACTATTGGACACCAAGCTCACCAAATCCATGACCTTCCACCCTCAGAAAGATGGACAAACTGAGGTCGTAAATTGAATGATCATGCATATCATGTGCATGTATAATTCCAAGTACCCTCACACATGGGATGAGATTCTCCCCTATGTTCAGCATAGCTATAACCAAGCCCTGCATAGATCAACCGACCACAACCCCTTTCAGGTGGGGTTGGGCTTTCAACCATTAGGTCCCATAGATGTTGCACTACCCCTTGCGGTCACCTCGATCAACTCATCTCTTGCTCCAAATGAATTTGACAAATCCACCTGGTTAATTGAGTGGATCCAACATATCCTCCAATAGGTTTAGGATATCCTATTGAAGTCTAATGACAAGTACAAGTAGCGCCATGATCAACACTAGGTGTCACATAAGTTTCAGGTGGGTGACAATGTTTGGTTTTACCTGTAGAAAGAGCGCCTTACAGGAACCCATCGAAATATTCACCCACTCTGTTATGGGTCGTACACCATCACCAAGGTTGTGGGTGATAATTCTTTCGAGTTGTGGGTGATAATTCTTTCGATCTCAACATTCCTCATTTCCCTAGCTTGCAACCAATGTTCAACGTGGATATCCTTCGACCATATTTCCCACCATTATTGCACACCTTAGAGATAGAAGAACAACTGACACCAATAGAGATTAACCTTGACTGCATACAACAGGTATCCAGTCATTAGATTGTAGACAAACAGATCAACGACACTCGCCAGCAAAGGATCTAGCTTTATCAAGTTGTCAAAGTAGGGAAGCTCCTGCACCAAGGCAAGTGGCTCACCTGCAGCCAAATTCAGCAGAAATGTCCTCATCTGATGGGGGAAGTCAACGCAATGGAGACCATTGCTTCCTAAGGGGGGAGGATTGATCTAGATGGATTTTGGTGACCTCCCACCTATTCCAACTAGCTCATTTTGGTATTTTTTTCCCTAGTTTTTGCGTCCCTGACTTTCAGGGCCGTTTTGAGGCCCTAAACAATGTTTTTTAGGACTCGCCACATTCAGAATGACCTTTGGTAGATAGCAAAAATATGTGTAGTCCTCGGATAGAAATTTCCAATGGGATATCATGCACCTAAAATGGAGATCGTATGCAAAAGTTACGACCCTGGGAAGTTGATGTATAACTTACCCAAACAGGGCCCAAATGACTTTTGGCGCTTCATCTCCTAGGGTTAGGTTTTTTGGATGTCTAGGGTTTTTCACATTCCTGTTTATTGTAAAAAGGCCTTCAGAGCCTCATTGTAATCATATTCTTGTTAATGAGCACAACCATCACATCTCTTCTTAGAGATAAGCCGCAAAAATTCTAGCAAGCTTGTTTCCATTGTATTTTACAATTTTAGCTTATTTCCTTATTCAATAGAAATCAATTTTATTGTATATTTGTTAATCTTTGTTAAGCATCTTTTGATAATAATCTATATTCATTTCATTATGAAAATATATTCTGGATCAAAATTCCTTCAGAGTCTCATTGTAATCATCTTCTTGCGAATGAGTGCAGTCATCACATCTCTTCTCAGAGATAAAGCTTCCACCATTCTAGTGAGTCTTGCACTCTCTATTTTTACAGTCTTTGTACATTTCTTTCATTAATATAAATCATGTATTGTTGTATTTCTTTGTTTCTAGAAATTTTTATGTGTATTTCATTGTAATATCTCTACTTTGATTTTGTTACAAAAATAATCTGGATCAAAACAGTTTGTTGGGAACTTACTATTTTTAGTAGTTTTTTGGTTCCTTAACTTCCAGGGCCATTTTGAGGGACTAAATGAATATTTTTCTCGATCGTGCACCTCAATTATAGTCAAAGGCTTTGATTGAGCCCCCAAAATGAATATCCTCATCGATATCATTCCAAAAATCTATCGTTCACCCCAAACATAGATCGTATGCCAAAGTTAGGCCCCCGGGAAGTTGATACACCAAACTACCCAAAACAAGGTCCAAAAAACTATTGGCTTTTCATCTTCTGAGGTAAGGGTTTTGGATTTTATTTATGTTAAAAAGGCCTTTGGAACCTCATTGTAACAATCATCTTCTTTTGAATTTGATTAACCGTCACATCTCTTCTCTGAGATAAGTTGTCACCATTCTAACGAGTCTTTCACTTTGTATTTCTACAGTTTTGTACATTTCACTCATTAATAGAAACGGTGTATTACTGTATCTTTGTGTTTATGGTTATATCACTGATATATCTATGTTATATTGTTGGATATATGATATATCTCTATACATTTCTTCATTATATCTTCGCTCTCATTTCATGTCAAAAATAATCTAGATCACCCACAAAAACTCAAAATTCAAGGTAGAAAATATATGTCTTATCATGAAAACACCAGTAGGTCCTCAACGAGTCTTTGGGGTGGAAAATAGAGATATAATAGATTCTCCCTAATGTGTGAAGTTATAAGAGGAACTAATGGCCAAAACACATTATAATAACTGTTAGAACACTTAGAATTTTGAACTTTTATTCTTTTGTTTTTTCCTTTTAGAAAAAAAAATTCACTAAAAAGAAAAAAAAATAGGAATTTTCCTTTTATTTTAAAATAAATCCATTGGTCATTATACATAAATAAAGTTCTTACAATAACGCTCGTCGATGATTTGTACTTCTTGATCAAATGGTTCTTGTAATCTCTGAAATATAAAAGCGCCCGAAGTTTAAAAGAAAAGATTTAACGGATAGTTCAAAGCTTTGTGCTTCAGAAGTTTCAAGAAATCTAAAACACAAAAACCCTGAAGCGCAAAGTCTCGAAGACACTTCCTCATGACAATTTCTAAAAATACCTACAAATGAGTCATGGGACACATGTCTTCTAATCTTTTCTGGGGTTGACACATGGCACTTATTTTTAACATTTGTATCAGATTATTTTCTCGATTTCAAGAGACACGTGTCACTCCTCCTTTTTTGACACGTCACCAAGAATGACGTCATCTCTTCCATGTCACTTTGGGAGATTTACCTTCAGGATTTTAAACAAAGATTGATTTCATAAGTCGTCGAAGTAATAAATATTACAAAAAAGTAAAAGTGTTTTAAAGAGTTAATAAAACTTTTAATAACTTTAATTGATCATGATTAAGTGTTAAATTAATCACTTCGTGATTTCAAGCTTCGAGAGATTTCTCTTGTGCTACATCATAAACTCACGAATGTCAAGCCGCCGAAGTATGAACTGCACTTTTTAAACAAATGAACTCTCAGAGCTCCAATGTTTTGAAGCCCCAAAATACATATAACGGTTCGAATGACTACTTCGGAATTCGTCCTTCGAAGGATTTCTATCATACTTCATCCAAAATCCCCAAATACCGAACTTCCAAAATACTTAAGGCTAATACAGGGAATTAAAAGCATGATTAATTAAAACAAAAAAGTGATTAATTAGAGATTAACTTCTTCGGGAATTCGGCCTTCGAGAAATTTATGCCCTATCTCATTCAAAACCTTTGAACGTCGAATCACCAAAGTATTAATGTCATTTATGATTGGCTAAAGTTAACAATTTGAATAAATATTTTTAATCGCCAGGTAATAAATTCCATTATATGTTTAATAACTTCTTTTTCAGTAAATCAACACGAAAATTGCTAGAACTTTATGAATAAAACATTTCGAATTTTAAGTCATATTTATCATTTGCAATTAGAAGTTTTCCTTGCAGTATAGAGCTTGTAGAATACTCTTGTTATAGGAAGGATAATTTCATTCCCATAAGATTATGGTGCCACACAAAGCTGGGAAGAAGCAATATGCATCCGTTGATGATTCTAATCCAAACACAGATGTTCTATCAGATACCACTCCACGAATTTTGGATACTATTAAGTCTTGGAAGCAGGTTTATGATATCTTAGAACATGAAGTTTTTAACCATCTAGACGATTATGATGAGGAAGAAGACGAGTCCTTCTCATCCAAGCTTAGATTGGTAGCATAGTCAGAATTGCACAAGATTGCTACACGACCCAAGATTTTACCCTACAATGATATGATAAACTGAGATTTGGAGCACGTCGACATTCAAACCTGAAGCATTATCATCCATAAGAAGACCTCTATTGGCTCTTTTCGACCAGATAACTTACAAGTAATGCATAAACTTTATGCTACACCCAAATATACTTACAATGAAACATTTCTTCTGGAATTTGGAAGAAAATAATGCATTCAATATGATAGGAGTGGTCATGATATAATCAATTCCTAGTGGGGACATCCGAACAAATTCAATACCGATGCTCATGGTATGTATTCCAAGGCATCCTTATATGTTCATATCTTATATATATCCATGATGCTATGTTGTTTATTCGGGAAAAAGAACGTTGCACATTTCTCAGCTGAGTGGGTGGCCATAATGAATGAAGTAGCTGAGGGTTACACTTTCAATTGGGATAAAATGATATTTGATAACCTGACAAACAAAATCATTGAGTATTAATCATTGAAATCAAAAGGGAAACCTGCTCCTTTTTACATGTCTGCATATATCATGGACACCATTTGTTTTATGACCCCATTCCCCTTAATGAACTGGAATTGGACCCCAACTAGTGTAGAACCTATACATTTCTACCACTCCAAATTATGGGAAGAAAATGCTAAATATTTCTTTTACGAAATCTATCACAATGTAGTGGTACCGATTCATACAGCTATCTATGGCCACCCACCACCCAGAATTTCAAAGAAGATTATGGGAAACCTAGGCACACTTGCATACTGGTACATTGAGGAGAACTTCTCCTACATTAGAGTGTTTAGTTTCTTCATTCCTCCTCATGCCCTTCCACAATTTTTACCAAACATGCTAGTGTGAAGAGAAGTGGCATACCAAATAGTAGTAGGAGGTATCACCAAGGAATTGAAAGCAGCTCAGAAAACGGTATGGCCAACTTTCCCCATTTAGGTTGGTATGTTTACATTGTTAGACTTTGGTCATACCAAAGTCGAGGATACATCCCTGGAAGATGTCAAATTAGTTGACATCAAATTCAAAATACATGATCCACATAAAGTTGTAGAGAATCATTTGGCTCAATACAACTTGAAAAGGTACATCCATGAAGAGTCTCCTTATGATGAGATTTTCAGGGGAGTTAGATCCTATGAAGAAGTTCAAAGTAGATTCCAAACTCTGCCTCCTGACCAAAAAGATGGTTTCCTCATCTTCCAAAAGCATAGATGAAACAACTTGTGTAATATCTTACAAGGAGATTCAAGTCCCATGCCATATTCACAGGAAGCTAAATCTACAGGATCTAAGCCAAGTTGCTCCACTAAAGACAAAACTAAAGAAGTTGTGAAGAGTTCAGAAGGGTTATTTAAAGAGATAAAACCATCAATGTTAGGTCTAAGTGATCCACAAATATTAACCTAGCTTGGGGCCTTCATGAATTAGGGAAAAGCTATTCCTTATTCAACACCGGTTACTTCTGCTAGCACCCCAAGCACAACAGGCCCATAAAACTCCACAACAATTATCTCTCATATCGCCTCATTAACCCCTTTAGCGACTAGTTTTGGAACTCCTAGTTCATAACTCATTCATGTAAATGACCTTACTCCTATCTTTCCTGAAGAAATTCCTCCCTTAAGTTTATTTTTCAACAAGAAATGAAAAGTTATTGTAAAGAGAGAATCTCAACAAAAAGATGGAGTAGTCACTAAAAGGCAAAAAGTAGTGTATGATGGGAAAGACCAAGATGATACTGAGTTTGCAAAGGAGGTTGCAAATTCACTAGGGGTTTTTTCCACTACCAACCAATGGTCAGTGGACAATCATACCAAACAACTGCAACAAAAATATCTCTTGGTGGAACAATTGCATAACGAAATAAACAGCACATGACAGATTGTCAGAAGCAGGATGAATCAAGACATAGAACAAATCAGGGATAATTATCAACATCAGATGAAGTAGTTACATGATAAAATCGAGTTGATTTACCATAGTTCATATACCAAAAAAGGCATGATCACTCAACAGGATAGTTTGATAGAACAGTTTCAAGCCAAATTCACCTTAACAGAGAACACAAAAATAAACATCACTTCTTTCAAAGCACAAGCATCTGAAATAAATGAGAAGTTGGAAGTTTTCTAGCAGGATCTATATCAAAAGGTGGATACTATTCAGAAATGCTATCAAGCAATAAATCTTTCTCTGAAAAGTATTTATGTCAAAGAAAAATATGTCTATGTGGCTAGGTCCAAGTTTCAGGAATTTATTATATAGAGGCAGGAAGCCAATATCCCTGGTCTCTCCCCTTTCTCACATTATGAACAAGTGAAGGGTGAAATGGCCTTGAAATTTTGGGAGACAAATATAGAATAAAGAAAGAAACTTGCCAGAGATGCAAATGAGGCTTGTCTAGAGACATTACCTTATTTTAAAAAAAATTGATTGAATTTGAAGAAAATGATATCTCATAGGCACTGGGGCAAATTGAAATAGAAATAAATAAGGAAAAATAAGGAAAATATTCAATCTGACATTCAAAAAATGAATCAGATTGATTTTCTTAATATTAATGAGTTGTTGGTGAAGCCAAATTTACAATATCAAATTACAGCCTTGTTGGGCCCCAACAACTCCCCCTATATTTTTACAAAATTTAAAGGGCCCTATTAGAATCTTGATAATTATAATGAGATACAGAATCAACCTTTTCAAATAGCTCCATTCATTGGCTTGCTTTGAGACAAACTTAAGACAATCACTTTAGTATGAGTAATTTATTACAAGAGTATATGTCAAAAGTTAGAAACGAGCATAAAAATCTCAATTTAAACAAAAACATTAATTTTTATCAAATGTTTATTTTCGTTTAAAT
>CBVK0100911835.1:0-10360 GCA_900067695.1 Picea abies | reverse complement strand
TCTTTATTTCAAGCTCGTTTAAAAATGAAACCAACTTCTGAACACAGTTTCATTCTCTATTTCAAAATCATTAAAAAATGAACTAGACACCTCTAGAATAGTTCTTTCTCTATTTCAATATCATTAAAAAATGAAGCAAACATCTTATTGTCTACTTAATGGTTGCGCTTGCTATTGCTTCGTTGATATTTATTATTTTTCTTTCTTATTTCCATTACAGCTATGCTTGATGCTAGTCATTTGCATAACGTTGCTCCCAGTTTGTAGTTACCCTTCAGAGAGGAACGTTGTTGTGAGTGGTCCTAGCTCAAGAGGGAGTGATGGTGGCCGTTGGATCGGTGGATAGAGAGAGCTGGACCGTCGAGGATCTTATGTCCTGAAGAAGTTCAGGAGGGTGCACAGTAGGAAGAGACCGAAAGCCATCGGATCTGACTCAAAATCCCGCCAGCCTTCAGATCTCAAGAGAGTTGCACAAGGTTTAAACCCCAATGAATAGAGGAGGAGCCTGGGAGTCATTGGGACTCGGCTCATCGGGTGATCGGGATTCCAAAGACATGAGTCTTGTAAGTTGACATCACTATTATCGATTTCCCGAGAAGATAAGAGCCGTTGATCATAGCGGGGATACGTGGTGCGAGATCCGAGAGAGTTGGTGTTTGGCAATCGGGATTTTCCCATGCAAAGAAAACTTTACATTTGAAGTTGGGATCACGCGATCCCTGATAGCACGATGAGGAGGGGGTGACGTGGAGGAGAGCGTCCGCATGTGCATCGGGGTTCAGAACTTTAGAGATCTTGGTGTCGAGAGAGTCACGGAGGAGTCACAAAACTCCGAACTGTGAGGGGTCCCACAGCTATAGCACTTGGGAGGCGACAGGTGTCAACCCATATCGGAGATCGGGATTTGGAAGGGTATGCGACGTTGCGTAGTAGGAATCGTGAATTCCTGATCATCGTTTGAGCGTGGGCCACAAGGGTCAGAGCTGAGGATAGGTGGCATTAGAAGTTGGGGATTGGAGATCCCAAAGGCATTAGTTTTACACATTCTAATTTTGCGAAGTCCGAATTTTGGACAAGAGGAAAGGACCATGGTCTTGTGGACCCACAAGTCACATGTGAAGGAGCTAGCCAAAGGAGCAAAGCATGTGGAAAGTGTCATCGCAGATCGGGGATCGGGGAAGTGTGAGGTGAGTGACTCGCTACCTCGCAAGTATCGATTTCCCGATGGGAGGAGTTCGGATGAGAGCATGGAAAAGCGTGGAGTGGATATTTTATTGGGTTTCGGGGATTGTGTGACCCGAGTGTAGGACTCACAACTACACGAGTTCCGATTTCCCGATAAGGTAAAGGGAGATAATCGGAGAAGCATCCTGTGGATGCCAGAAGGTCCTGATAAGGGACTCGAGGAGCATTTTAGCTCTTCGGGCCTGGGAAATAGAAGGTCCTGGTGGAAGAAGACGTGTGTCATGAGGGGTCGTCTGCGTCGCATAACATGATTAAGAATTTACTAGATCAACTTATTAAATGCCATGAACCATAATTAAGCAAATCCATAGAAAAACACTTTATTTTAACATTTACATTTACATTAATTTTTTACATTTTACAGTGATGATGCCATGTGTAATTATATCAAACTCTAGCATGGCTCTTAGAAATAAGTGGAGAGCAGCCATTTAAGTTTTACCAATGAGCGGTTTCAGGAAACATTTATGTATCCGTCGTTTGGAGAGCAACCATTTCACATTTACTTTTTAACTTTTTAACAGTGCGAGGTTTCATACATTTTAACACCATGTGTTGTTAACAGGAAACACTTATGTATCCAATCATTTCATAATCCTCTGAATATGTGAGCAGAGAGGGGGAGGAGTGGATTACCCTAATTTTTTACGAAACCATTTCATAAATTCTACAGTTTCATACATTTATGAATAGGCCATGTGTTGTTACCAGGATACATTTATGTATCCACGCGTTTCATAACCGACACAATATGAGCGGATTAACCTAATTTTTTAATTTTTTTCTTAGCAATGAACAGTTTCATAGGCCATGTTTAAGAAAAATTTACAGTATCTGCCCTTTCACTATGCTACGAGAGCCTCAGAGAGGAGTGGATTAGCCGCTCTATTGTTTATTTCCATGTGCTGAAACATTTACTCTATCCGCCTTTTCACTATGCCAGGGAGAGGGGTGGATTAGTCATTCTATGCTTCCTCTACCCAGGACACTTCGAGCTAAGTTTTAAATTTTACGGATTGAACTTTAAATTGGTTGGGCAAGCATGTTTTAAATTTTATGAATAAAATCTCACTTGATTAGAGTTATTGCTCCAAACATGCATATGCATGGCTAGGCGAATAGGTTTTGATGCAAATGCATGACCAGGTGGTTAGGTTTTGGTGGCCTTTGATATATGCCTTTATTGGATGCCAGGTGTTGGTGGCCTTTCATATTTCCCTGGATGTGGATGAGCGTGGAGATCAACGTATATTAATTTTATTGTTGACCATTTATTTCTGTTTATCTTATTACATATCAAGAGAGGATACCATTGTTGATTTCTAACTCAATTATTATGCATCAACAAAAGACACAGGAGGTTGATTACGAATTTTCGTTGAAACATATTGAGGTATATTAATACTTGTTTTCTATGAATTGATATGCGCCTGTTTTCTATGAATTAATATTTGTTTTAATATTAATTGATATGCGCCTATTTTTTATGTTCAGATTTATTCTATTACAACTATTCTGCATTAGTAAAGGACAAAAGAGGTCGCTGGCACTGCATCAGTAAAGGGAAAAAAAGATCGGTGGCAAAGACTGCAAATAGATTGAGGTAGGTTAATATGTATCTCACTTGTTTTTTCACAGTTTTATGCAATCTTAGACTGTACATCCTTAGACTGTACGCCAGGAGCTAGTTGCATGTAATCGAGAAGGTTCGTTGCATGTAATTGATAGGGTTTGACATTTGTGCCAGGGGTTAAACCTGAAGTTGATATCCCCCAGGAGTTGGTTGCATGTAATCAATAGGGTTGGTTGCATGTAATCGATAGGGTTCAGCATGTAATCTTTATTCTCTCTGCGTCCTGTTTGCATATTCTCTCTGTGTCTTGATATCCCGATTCTTTGTCTTCTATCCTGATTCTTTGTATTTCTAAATTATTATTAAGATGCAATAACATTTATGTAAATAACATTATTAGATTTAGAAATACATAACATTGCAAATTATTATTAAGTATTGCATCATGTTTGCAATGATATATCGTCATTCTATTCGTCGCATTTGCGTATTATTAAGTATTGCGTCTCTATGTCCTGTTTGCAATGATGTATCAACATTGTATTCATCCTGTTTGCGTATTATTAAGTATTGTGTCTCTGCGTCCTGTTTGCAATGATATATCGACATTCTATTCGTCATGTTTGCGTATTATTAAGTATTTCATCTCTGCATCCTATTTGCAATGATATATCGACATTCTATTCGTCCTGTTTGCATGTTATTAAGTATTGCGTCTCTGCGTCCTGTTTGCAATGATATATCCACAATGATCAATATTCATTTATTAAGTATTGCATATGTGATTAATCCAAATATTAATTTAGTTATTTTCATGGTGAGAAACACTTTTAGATCATTATGAATGATATATGTGGTTTTCTAATTTGTACTCAGGGCCTCATCATATGCTTAGGCAAGTGATATTCCTTTCTATAGTGCAATCGCAACCATTTTAATATCCCGATTCTTGGTCTTCTATCCCAATTATGCTTTCCAGAGCTTGGAATATCATCATGGTATTAGAATGGATTTAAAATCTCACCCGGCGTAAATAAATTATAATCAACAGGGTTCGGCATGTAATTTATAAGAAGAATTGGATTATTTAAGGAATAACCCTTACAAATTTTAGATCTAGCACAAGACAAAAAAATCAAGTTTGTTCATAGAGATAACACCATTCGGTCAATACCAAAGTCCGTACGTTTAAGCGAAAAAACCCAGAATACAAATACTTTGAAGGGTAAAATATCAAACACAGAAGTAATGTTCAGGCTTGAGCAATGCGAGAGTCCATAGGCCACTGATAGTCCAAATGAAGAACTCAACAAAAGGATAGCGTCAGTGTATCTATTGAGTGTATTCGTAAATCAAGTTGTACCTAAATGGCCTATCCACCCCATTTTATAATTAAAATTTGACTTATAAAAAAATAAAACAATTCCAACAGTTAACAATAATGTTAACTACCGGGTAGAGGCAACCTACTCTCCATGATAAAATTAAATTTTTGTATTTAAAAGGAGAATTGGTTAAGTTTTTCACTTATGTCTTCTTGATCGTGTCTTGAGTGTTAACCAGAGGAACATATGAGGTTTTCGAAAGCCAAATTCTACCCACTTGCCTCCTTCATCATTTTCCTTGCAAGATTGGAACATTCTAATATAGGAACGTAATGATAATTCTCTCTGTTACTCTATGAGAGAGTATAAACTACAATTTACGAGTTACAGGTTTCAAAGAACCAATTTTAAGACCTTAGGAATTATGATTACAGAGATAACAAACTTCTCACAGGAAGGAGTCCAGCTAACACTCGGGCTTTGAAAATAAAACAAGGTAATGAAAAACTTGTTGGTGGTTTTCGACGAAAAGCATCACTATAACTGATATATTAAATTTGATACTAATTTGTTGTTGTATTAATTGCATAATTTATTCTTCTTATAAATTACATGCCGAACCCTATGGATAAATTACAAAATTGATTGGATTAAATTACAGTTATGGTATTAAGTATTGCAATGATATATCGACAATGATCAATATTCATTTATTAAGTATTGTGTATGTGATTAATCAATCGGAAATACATATGCAATACTAAATGTGGTTATAATATGCAATACATGCAATAATCACATTGTGCAACCACATTTAATAATCACTTCCTCAATTTAATTAACACAATTGTTTACATACATATTGTGCAACCACATTTAATAATCACATTTAATTGAGTAAATTGAGTATGTTAAAATAATAATTATAACTATGATTAATAGAATAATAATTATCAACTATGATTAATAGAATAACCAATTATGATTATATAACTATGATTGTTTATTAAATGGTATTAAGTATTGCAATGATATATCGACTGATCAATATTCATTTATTAAGTATTGCGTATTAAGTATTACAAAAATGTTTCCCCTCAAACAACATCCGTGAGTCATTGATAACCCACGCAAAATACTTCACTCGAAATAATTGTGAAAATTGAAAATATATCTCATACTGACATGAAATGTTTTGAATTTTATGTTAAAAATACATTAGTTATTAGTCGTTAGGGTTAGGGTTAAGCCAATTCAAATTTAAAATATTCAAATTTAAAATATTTTCATTTTATGAGATTCATTAATTCGTTTGCATGCTTTGCATACTCTCCACCTTATCAGATTCATTAAATTTAAAATATATCTCTAATGTCATGAAACTTTTTGAATTTTGTATTAAAAATACATTAGTTATTTGTCATTAGGGTTAGGGTTAAGCCAATTCAAATTTAAATTAATCAGTTTTCATGCTATTATTGTTGCATACTCTCCATCATTCCATAAGCAATTCAACATTAATAGTAATTTTTCTTCTAAATTGTTTTACTTTAGTAAAAATGAAATGAATAGTTATATTAAATTAACCACTAATTACTTATTAGGGTTATGGTATTTATTTAATTATATTTATTATATCAATAAATAAATAAAAAATATAGATATTAATTATTAATATATTAATATTATATCAATAAATAAAAACTAGAATATGGATATTAATACTGTTATATTATTACATTATATTAAGAAAAAACAATATCAATATTAATTACATTTACCATAGTTATATTAGATTAACCATTAATTATTTATTAGGGTTATTGTAATTATTTGATTATATTTATTATATAAATAAATAAACAAGAGAATATGGATATTAATTACTAATATATTTACACCCATAGGTGTCCCCCCTATTGGAATCGGTGGATTAATCAACCTTTTAATCATATACTTCAATCTGAGGGTTGGCAATTGAAGATGATGGCATATTCTTGGTCGAACTCTCTAATCAATGGATTTATTCGAATACAATTAATTTTATATTGGTTTGAAGAATATTTTATTCTTAAACAACATTAAATTTGGATGAATAGTTTATTCTTAAATGGAAAGACAACACAATAACTCTCAATATGGCTCATTCCATTCAAGTTATTCATCTTATTACATTTAAAATGTCACAATACGGATTAATTTTAGTGTTTACCCCTTACTTTATGAACATGAAACTTAATCTTTCACGTTTTTATTACTTAATTCAATGTCTTCTTCTTGTATGTCACAAATATTGATGTCAACCTCATAAAATTATTGGTCTCTAAATGTGGCTATATGACACACTCTTCAATGTAAAGTACAAGACCAACTTCAAACACAAAATATATTTCTCTTGACATCTCTAAAATAATGTGAAGTTAATCGAAATCAAATTTTCACTTTTAAATCGTGTTGTTATATCACATTGTTTAAGACTGAACCTCTTAAAATATTACTATTAAAGTCTCTCATTATGCAATAACATTGACATTCAATTCAACGATATGCGTGATTAAAACTCTCACAATGTCCATTGCATTGTGACTAACATTGCATTATGATGAACATTTCCCTACGTCGCATTTTGACGAACATTTTCCAACGTCGCAATGTGACGACCATTTCCCAATGCCACATTTTGATGAACGTTTCCCATCATCACGATGTGACGAACATTTCCCTTTTCTTATCAATGTCCTTAGGAAAAATATAAATCATTGTCTAAAAAGTAAAACATGATTCCATACATCTCCTTGTGATTAACATTTCCAAACGTCGCATTCTGACGAACATTTCCCAATGTCGCGATGTGATGAACATTTTTTATCGTCGCAATGTGACAAACATTTTCGATCGTCGCAATGTGAGAAAAAATTCTTGACGCCACATTCTAACGACCATTTTCCCAACGTCGCAAAAATAAAAGATGATTCTACATTGTGTCAAGTGTTTCCAAACATTGCATTATGATGAAAATTTCCCTACGTCGCATTGTGATGAATATTTCCTAGCATCTCTATGTGGCGACCATTTCCCAATGTCACATTGTGACGAACATTTCCCATCATCGCAATGTGACGAACATTTCCTTTTTGTTATCAATGTCCTTAGGAAAAATATAAATCACTCTCTATAAAGTAAAACATGATTCCATACATCTCATTTTGACTAACATTTGCCAACGTCACACTCCGATGAACATTTCCCAATGTCACCATGTGACGAACATTTTTAAACGTCATAATGTGACAAAAAATTCCTAAAGCCGCATTATGACGACCATTTTCCCACCGTCACAAAATTAAAAGATGATTCCACAATGTGTAACTATTTCCAAACATTGCATTATGATGAACATTTCCCTACATCGCCTTCCGACGAACATTTTCCAACGTCGCTATGTGACGACCATTTCCCAATGTTGCATTGTGACAAACGTTTCCCATCGTCATGATGTGACGAACATTTCCCTTTTCTTATCAATGTCCTTGGGAAAAATATAAATCATTGTCTAAAAAGTAAAACATGATTCCACACATCTTATTGTGACTAACACTTCCAAATGTCGCATTCTGATGAACATTTCCCAATGTCACAATGTGATGAACATTTTCGATCGTCGCAATGTGACAAAAAATTCTTGACACATTCTAACGACCATTTTCCCAACGTCGCAAAAGTAAAAGATGATTCTACATCGTGTCAAGTGTTTCCAAACATTGGATTATGATGAACATTTCCCTACGTCGCATTGTGATGAATATTTCCCACTGTCGCAATGTGGCAACCATTTCCCTATGTCGCATTGTGACGAACATTTCCCATCATCACAATGTGACGAACATTTTCTTTTTGTTATCATTGTCCTTAAGAAAAATATAAATCATTCTTTATAAAGTAAAACATGAGTCCATACATCTCATTGTGACTAACATTTGCCAACGTCGCACTCTGACGAGCATTTCTCAAAGTCGCCATGTGACGAACATTTTCAAACGTCGTAATGTGACAAAAAATTCTGGACGCCGCATTATGACGACCATTTTCTCACCGTCGCAAAACTAAAAGACGATTCCACAATGTGTCAACTATTTCCAAACATTGCATTATGATGAAAATTTCCATAGGTCACATTGTGACGAACATTGATCAACATCGCAATGTGACAATCATTTTCCAATGTCGCATTTTGACGAACATTTCTCGACGTCGCACTGTAACGCCCATTTCCTAACATCACAATAGCAAATGAAGATTCTACAATGTCTGGAGTGTTTATAAACATCGCATTATGATGAATATTTCCCAACGTCGCATTTTGATGAACATTTTTTAATGTCGAAATGTGACGACATTTGCCAATGTCACATTGTGACGAACATTGTCCAACGTCACATTGTGATGAACAACTCTTAATATAATTTTCAATTGTCATAAACATTTACAGTTGTCGCAATGCAACAATATATATATATCGTACATCACGCATAGTCATTGTCATGGTCATCATCAATTGCAGTTAACTATCATGATGGTGAAGCATAGGCTATCACTCTGAACCATCGTCATCATCATGGTCGTGATGATGGTGATGGTCAATATTTTCTATTTATGTAATAATGTATTATTAATGTATTTTTACTTTATTACTTCAATATATTAATGTATTATCATAAATTAAATATTTTTATAATGTTTTAATGCTTTATTAATGTATTAATTAACAATACTTTATCAATGTCTTAATACTTTATTAATATTTTATTTCATAATGTATAAATATTTTATTAATACATTAATTTATTAATTAAGAATATATAAATATATTAACTATATTATATTTAAACACAATAATAAGGATTTAATATACAATTATAATTTATTATATAATTGTTTGTTCGTTATTAATACATTTATTAATAATCTATAAACATGTTATTTATAAAATATTTTAACATTATAATAATATAATAATGAGTTAATACATTATTATAATATATTAATTTGGGTAATATATTATTAAAGTATTAATGTATCCTTACTTTATTAATTAATGTATTACTTTATTATTCTATAAATATTTTATTAATGTATTAGTACTTTAATATAATAATTTTATGTTTTTTTTTATTACTTAAATACCTTTTTAATGTATTAATGTTTTATTCATGTATTACATTAACATTAACACATTATTAATACATTAACAAGGTATGATGTTAATAATATATTATTAAAATATGAATTAATATACTATTATAATTTACTAGGAAATGTATTTATTAGTGTTTTATTAATACATTTATAATAATGAGTTAATACATTATTATAATGTATTATTAATATATTAATACTATATTCATATTTTTTTAATGTATTTAATACATTAATGTATTAATGCACTAAATACATTAATATATTAATGCATTAAATACATTAAAGTGTTAACGCCTTAATGTATTAATGCATTAATACATTAATGTATTAATGTATTTAATGCATTAATGTATTTAATGCATTAATACATTAATGTATTAATGTATATTTTAAATAATACATCAATCTATTATAAATATATTAATGTGTTTTTCTTATAATGTATTTTTATTTTATTCATGCATTATTAATATTTTATCAATGTAAGTACTTTGTTAATGGTATGTATTATTGTATTTTTTGAAATTCTAATACTTTATTAATGTATATATGTTTTATTAAACAATTAATAATTGACTAATTTTAATAATTTTGCATTCTATTAATTTATACTTTTATTAATAAATTCAACTCTTAATATATTTATTATTTACATGTTACATTAATATATTAGGTTATACATTAATATATTGATACTTTATTTATGTATTTCATTAAAGTATTAATTAATTAATACATTAATGTATTTATACATTATTAGTGTTGTCTTCCTTTATTTATTAAATAATGCATTATTAATGTATTATCTTAACAATGTCTTTATTTTTTTTATTACTTTCTTATTACTATATATAATACTCTATTGTTTTTATTTTTATTAACTTTATTAAATAATTTGTTATTTACTATTTTATTTTATTTTAATAATGTATTTAATTTGTTATTTTTTATTTTTATATATAATTTTCTAATTTATAAATAATTCTTGTTTAATATTACTTTTATTAGTTATAATCAA
>CBVK0100911834.1:0-10360 GCA_900067695.1 Picea abies | reverse complement strand
GCACGCAAAGCAACTACTGTCTAACAAAGCAAACTGCATGCTACTCTGAGTTAAGTTCGAAAAGAAAGCGAAAAGCCGAGCAATCATATGCATATGCTAACTCTACAGGCATCAGTATTGCGTTTAACATTCACCAACAGGAAAAGATACAGTCTGGAAATCGAGTCTGTTAAGGAATGAATAGCACGATTCTGAAGCATTTAGACTGTAGTGTACGCAAGCATTCACACGCTACGATAAAATGAAACTATGACAAACCAAAAGCAAATCTGTAAACGCTAAGCAAACCATACGATATTGAAGCAAAACTAAACTATAACCACACACACTAAACTAAATCTATTGCAAATGAAACAGTGGCTTGCACCAGCTTGGCGGGCCCAACCAAACAGCGCAAACGCTGTGGGAAACGACCAGAGCCGACTAAATCACATGATGCAGATACAGTGTAAGTATATGCTCCATCAACTCATTAAAAACACAATATTCAGATCATATTACAGTCAACATATACGCAACAGCAATCTGTATTAAATCATAGGTTCAGCATAATCCGATAACAGTAGCAAAATAGCAACAATAATGGTAGTCGTAGTCGTCATAACCCGTTCTCAGCAATGAACACGGGTTTATATCAAAATCCTATTGTTTGTAACAGTCTCGGACAAAGAAAAACATAAAGCAACGGATTCCTGATCCGAGAGTAATCTTGCAATGAAACTGAAAACGCATTTCACAACTTCGTGACACGTAGTGTCACGAAGTGTGAACACTTGAAGAATAATCGATCCAGGCCTCATGATGTCTTTCGAGCATTCTCTAGAAACGGCTCCAGCTGGCTTGTGACTCTGCTATCTCACCTTTGAACCATAACGTACGCCATGATGCATCGATTTCGAACTGCTCCACTGGTACCTCCATGGTGCGAGTTGGTACCAGGTACCGACAACCTGTTCCAAGATCAGCAATGGTACCTAACCCAAGTGTTATTAGTCCAATTATCGATTTAAAGTATCAAAATGCATAATAATAACTTGAATTTCAAAGATACCTTAGGTGACCCCTTGGAATGGTAAAGGGATGTTGATTATATCAAAATGAGGTCAAAAGGGGTGGTACTGGCATATAGTTGGAGGTCAATGGTATGTAGTATGGGCAAAGAACATGGTCAAAATATAGTTGGAGGTCAATGGTATGTAGTATGGGCAAAGAACATGGTCAAAACCGGGGACCAACAATGATGGCACATCGTGGTAAGGGTAAATAAAAATAAATTACCAGACTGCTTTTCACTGTGACACCTCTTCCAATGATTCTAATCTCTCAAGAAAGCACCGATGCTTAGTCTATTTTCAAGGATGCCATGTTTTCGATGCTTCTGAGTGATTTGGATAGCTCCACTAGTCAATATTCCACACATTTCCATTTTTTGGAAATTACCACAAATTTTCATTGCCTCTCAATGCTTGAACCACGCCTCCTCGAGATATAAGATTCTAGGTAATTTTTTTATTACCTTCCCATTTCCATTTTCATGAGTTTAAAGTTTGAATTTAGCTTGAAATTTGGTAGTTTTTTCATTTTTTTTCGTTTCCATGTGTTGTACCATTTTGATTTGGCTTGCCTCAACACGATGTGTCCTATGATAACTTCAAAGTAAGCACTTCCGCCAATGATTCCAATTTTTAATTTAAGTGGTGCTTCTGCTTCAATGACTCAAATCCAGTGTGTGATAGAGGAAAACACCCGGTAAATAACCTGTTGATGCTTTTCAAACTCCGAATAACTAGTGCATTCCATTTAACCAAGAGAACCATTAAAAAAAACACAAGAAACATAACCGAGTGGAACCAGTTTAATAAAATGCATCGATGCAATTAACATTTCCCCACCAAAACATATATTGACCAATTTGACATTGTGGGGTGTTTCCTTTGATGCCCCATGTCTGGTGCTCTACTATTCACAACACCTTGTTAAACAAAACAATGATGCTTCAATAACATGGTTGTACTAGTGCTTTCCTAGTAACAAATCACACCACTTGATTTTCAATGAATCAATATAATGGAGTGGTGCCCATACTGACAAAAACAACACTGATATGTTATACTATATGGTGCATCACGATTATACTATATGTTATACTATAGGATTGATGCGATCAAGAGAGGGGATTGCCTTCACAAAGCACAAGCTCTGCAAAACTTTAATTGTGGTACTTTGCATATGTATTTTGTGAGTGATAAGTTTTTTTCATGTGTTATATAATTGTTTTTGTTTCTAGGTAGTGAATTCAAATTCCACTAGGTATAAAACCATTTTGTTTCTCATACGATAAAGTTTAATTTTAGTAATATATAGATAAAATGTTATCATGGAAAAGGCTAGTGATTGAAATAAGGTTACATAGGCCCATGTTGTTGGATAGAAGTTATATCTATATTAATATTGGTAAACCAAATAGATTTTAAGTCCTCCATTGATATTACACCTTTTATACAATTCCACCACTAGTTCAAAAAGTTAAAAAAAAAACTTATCTCCAGTAGGTAGAATGCCCTAAAGAAGTAGAATAGTACATATCATCATTAAGCTCTCATGAAAATAGATCTTTCTTGATTCCTTATTGTCAAAGATTGCAACCCCACATCCCAATTCATATAGTTTTTCTAATGAACCTCTTGATGCAAATCGGTGACACAAATGTTGCCACTAAGAGTCCAAAAAATATTCTATGCTCAAATAATGATGTGGTCCCTAATTCAAAAAGAAAACCTTGAAGGATTTGATTGTAGCGTGGGAGATTAAATGATATAGGTAAGTCAATTTTTCTTATGGAAGGGCAACCTTTTAAATGAACCCCAATGCTCTTGCAATAAAAAAATATTTCCCTGCATTTTAGGTTAGAACTAATGGTGAAGAAAAAGAAGAAAAAAATTGAATAATCTAATGGTAAAAACATGTTTTAGGCACCATTAGACCTTGGAATTTTAGAAAACTAGTATCTTGATGGAATTCCTTAGTAGTAAATAATTCTAATTGTGAAAACCATTCGGGCACAATTAGACAAACCTTGTTTGAAAACCAGCTTGCTAACATACAAGGTTTGAGAAAAAAAAAGAGATCTAATAAAACAAATTTCCAAGGTAATCAATTTCAAATTCCATTTTTTTCTGGCCTTGGTTGTTAGAATAAGTTGTGAATCCAGGAAATTTCTGATCTATAGCATGCTATGGATCCCTATTTTCAATGCCCACAAAACCATTCTTTTTGAAGTGTTGTCCGCATACCATAACTCCCTATTTTTAGTGGCTACAGAACCTTCACGACAAGGAGAACACCTTCTTGTGGAGGTTTTTATGAAAGCTCCCCGAAAAAATTATCTCTTAGGTCTTTATAGTAGAGGTGGGTGGTCGGAGGTTTTGTGGAGGTTTTTTTTTCGAGTGCACCTTTCAGGACTATATGCCCCAGTGTTCATCTAAAAATACCACACCATTGATAAAATGATCAAACACATCATCATTGTTCATAGCAGAGGTTGTTAGAATATCTCAGTAGTCAGAAGTTTTTTGCAAACAAATTTTGTCAGTGTGCCTATATGGTACATCTGCCCCAATACTCAACTAAAACATAATACATTGTCATGTAGAAGTTCAAACACACTGTTGGTTACTATTTATCTATCTCAGTTTATATCTTTATATTGAGTGACCCAGGGTTCATGTCTGCTTGGGGTTCCAACAAAGCCTCTAAAACTATTGGCCCTCCTGGTGAACCAGAAGGCAACGCAGTGCACAAAGTGCACTGCGTAGTCTCACCCAAGACAGTCCTAATGGGTGGCTACAATACTCATGTTTTTTCAGCCCAGGATTGAGTGGAGGTATGGGATTAGTGCGCTAGGAGTTATAGTTTGACTTATTAACACAATATAATGGCATTCACGATTATGCATGAAATATAATCAACTCATTCATTCACTATATAAAAAACTATTGAATAAAGTAAAGAAACACATGCATTCAATCACATAACATAGACATTACCATGGTTCACCCCCCTTGGGCTACATCCACAAAGATCTCACTCTCACTCTCTTTTATTATAGAAGTTCCAAAACTACAACGTCGTGCACTTTACACTATTATTAGTCAGGTCGAGATCTATTCTGAGGCATAATAGATCACACCAAGCTTCTCAGCCTATGATCTAACCCTCAAGATCCACCCTCCTTACTCCTTTCCATCTCAACATCTTACAAAATTAGGTCATATAGAAAATAATTACAACTAGTTATCAAAACAATACTCTTCCTCTAGACTTTATTTTCTTGCTAGCCCCCTCTATGAGACCTAGGTATCTATATGTATACATTTTTGGCTCATCGATCATTACAATGTATTGCAAAAACCCTAACCCTAACGTCATTAGGTCTTCCATGCATGTGTGCATGTTTCTCTTCCTTCCAACTGTCACTTCCCTCGTGCATGCTTTCTTTCCCAAAATAGCCTTTATTTCTGCTTTGGCCTGCTTCCAACAGGCCCTCAACACTGACATGTAGCTCATCCCGATCCACCTAACCTTTGTGAGCTTTGTCGATTTCCCTGGTGATCGCCTAAAACTTCTCCCTGTTTGTGTTTGAGCCTGCGTGATCTTCTCCTTGAGTGTGTCTACTGTCTGCACTGCAATCTCGTCGCTGATCAACACTATGCACTCTTCCTGGGTCTGTATCATATATGTATTGGCTTCCTCTGCCTGTGAAATGAATTCTTCTACTCGCTCCTGGAGTGGTTCCATTTGAGCCTGACACTCCTTTTTTATGCATCTGTGCAGTGGTGAGTTCTTCATGTAGTCTCTTCATGTCGTGTGCTCCTTTGACGTGCTCTGTGATGGACATTGTCTTCTTCCTCTGCTTGAGGTCTTGGATAGTTGCACTTATCCTTTGTTCTTCCTTATCCCACCATTAGACTTGTTGATCCTCTTCTAGCTTTGTCTAGAGCTATTTTTCATTGTCAAACAGGTCGACCATAGCGTGGACATGTTGTTCTATCTCATGTATCTGCTCTGTTGCCTTCTACTTCCTTTTCTCCCTCACCTTTGACAGAGTGGTAGGTGTGAGATTCTCACAAAGATTCTCGATATCATGTTGATATTGATCGATTGTTTGTGCAATCTGATCAATCTTCTATGTTGTTGTGAGTTCGGACCTCTGCGCGGTCTTTGGAATCTTATCGTAAGCTCTAACCACTTTTTGTTCCAATCCGGTCATGCGTTCCCTCACCTATTTGGTCTCTAGATTGTCCTACTCATATATCAATTCTAGCTCATCCCATTTATCCTTTACCTGTTGTAATTCAACTGTGTATGTGCATGCACGAGACTGTACCTCATGAGTAATAATAACCTGTAGTTTATGTAGAGCCTTGGATGGTATGCGCGACAATACCAATTGTAATTGAGCTAAGTCCTTTAGGGGTGTCTTCCCCACGCTATCTTCCATGCACAACATACTAGGTGTAATGTGAAACGTTTCACTCAGCTGCGATATTGTTTGGACTATGTCCCACTCGCTTACTTCAGGTTCTCCTCCTGTCTGTGATTTTGATGGCCCTGTTTCAATGATGTTTCCAGTTGCCTACACTTCCCTGATATTCTTAAGGAACTGTCGCATGTCTTCCAAATCCTCTTGAATTTTGTCCCTGTGGTGCACATCATTCTCAAAATCATCGAATGTACGATCATGGACCAATTGGGATATCATTTCTGCATCATCCTCCATGATCACGTATTATGGAGGTGTTCTATGCACCTTCATTTTCTTACACACACCCGTATGAGTAGTTGGTCGCTTAGTCGGGCCTGGTTCTTGTGGATTAGGACTTGGTGTAGTCCTTTGCGTTGCCTCTGCCTATTTCTGTTGTGATTGGGGTGGTTTCGTATTGTTATTCTTCCCCTTATGGGTTCTTGTCTTAGATGTCCCTTCTTTCGTCTGCTTTGTTTTGGTCTGGCTCGTCCTTGGTTTCTTGGGCACTGGGACCTCCTGGGGTTGTGTTTATTCCTACCATGCCTCCTCAAAATTTGTATGTTCCTGCCTTGCCTCCTCTTCCTCTACCCCTGTAGGTATGTCTGGAGTGAGGACTAGAATCCTCCTGTCGTCTTCCCAATCCTTGATAGCCATTTCTAAGTTACCCTTCGTGATGCAATAGCGCAGTTGTAGCCACTGCTTATTGGGGTCCTTTTGATCCTGGATCCACATCGCATGTCGAGTGGCCTTGAAGTTAGCTATGTCCCGATATTATGAAATAACTTCTGGTGTTATTCTCTAGAGGTTGGCGATGGTCACCTATAGGTCGCGAAGATATCCTTTGAATATAGATGCGTTGACTTTTCTGTTCCTGGCATCTGACGTGACACCGAGAAATAAATATATCACTCCATGATTGGGTTTGGGTTTGGTGGTGAAAGATACATATTTCGGTTCCTTCCATCCCATAATGGTTATCAGCATGAGAAGCCATGAGTAATGAAATTATGTTCCCAGATCCTGTGTATCCTTGCATTCATCTAGAAACAAATTTAAAAGCTAAGGAGCCCAGCTGGCTGTGGTGCCTTCGACACACTACACTGCAACTGTGACAACCCTGACCAGGAATTCCTCCTTGCAGAATTTTTTGACCAACTTGCAGGCCATGATTTTTGCAGCCATTTTTTTCGCGACGTCACTAATATGTTTGATGATTATTCTGCGCATCCCCCTTTCAATGTCATATTTATTTTTCATCTCCTCAACGAGTTCTTTCTCCTTTGTTTTGTCATCGATAAATTGTGTTGGATCCATGCCCCGTGATGGAAACCCTATGATGTGTGCAATGATCTCTACATCTATTGAGACGAGCTTGTCCAACCAGATATCTTTACCATGTGTGACCGCCATCAATTGTTTGACGTGACTGTTTGTGTACTTTCCTCTACCAAAGTGTGATAGTTCCAGCAGACCTAAAATCCCAGTTTTGGCCAATCTTGTTGCCCACTGGAGTGGTTGATGAAATCGTTCCCCAAATGGGTTTACACTGACTATCTGTAGGTAGAATTTCTTCATGAACTCTAGGAACTTGTTCGTGTTCATTACATCATGATCTGAATACTTTAGTTTTTCTACATATCCTAACAAATCTTCTTTCACCCGTACCCCTTCTCGTATGCATGGAGAAACAATTTTTGTAGGGGGTTGTTTGCGTGGTGTCCTAGGTACTGTATTCTTTTCCTTTCGTGGTGGTGGCTATCTTGAGGTCCCAACCTCCATTGTTCGTTATTCATCATATTGTTCTAGCCATCCTGTGACATATTCCACTTCTCCGTCCTGTGGATGGTCCGATATGGTTGTTTGAGATTCACCTGGCTCAACCGATGCTTCCTGATTTGTAGTTGTCCCATTGTCTCTTGAGGCTTCTTCAGGGTTTCCTAGTTGCACTTGGTTGCTTGTGCCCTCATTCTGTTGGCTATTTCATCTTTTGATGTATCCACATTCATGCCTATTGGTGTTATCTACAGGGTTTCCTCCACAATGGGTGTGGGGTTAACTGGTGTTGTATCCAATGATGGGATCTTGTCTACATTGATGACTTCTGGTGACTGTTGTTCTCTTTCCTGTGATTGTATTTATGCCCTGGTCCTAACTCTGGATTTTCTGGTAGTCTGGATTAGTTCGGCTTGTTTGGGTGGTGCCATGGTTTTGAAATTTGATCTTTCACCAAGCTCAGTGGCCTCTACAACCGCTGTGAACTTCTCTCTATTCTTTGTATGCTCTATTGATCTTTGTCTCTTCTATTTTCTTAATAGGCTCTTTGCTCCTGCATCCTTCCTTTGTATGGGCATCATATGAAACTTGTCGAAGACGCTACCTTTATTACAAATTCAATGAACCTCTAGTTCCTTCGTACTTTCCATTACTCTCCCTCACCTTCTCCAGTTGGTGCGATTAATGTGGTGTCCCATCGGTCCTTTCCGGCATTCCATTCCACTTGCCTCCGTCATTTAGTACCTCTTTTATCATCTTTATTTTTCTCACTTGTTTCCATTGTGAGACAACCATTTGCCTTGTCTTCATCAGCTTTGTATTCCTTAGTGTGTGCTCTTTCTCCTTTTGGCACATTCTACCGCTATTGGTACCATTTACTATCCTGCATTTTTTTTTTTCAAACTGCGTGGTGACTTTCAAGTTACGGGTGTTCGACTGTCCTTGTAAAGATTTAGTCATCTCCCATTGATCATCCCTATGAGTTATGCGCCTCCTAAGTCTTTGTTGTATTTCTTATATGTTTAGTATAATGCACTCATTAATTATCAATCTGGGATTCGTAATCAACAGAGTTACAAGACACCAATAAGAAAGGTAATTCTAATGTCATGAGTATAGAGCTATTCTAAATTATGTATGCTAGAAACAAAACAAAATAGCAAACTGAAATGCACTTGGTTGTCTTTCACAGAGAGGCCATCTACTCCATTATGGAACATGAAAGTATGATATGGAGTTGGTTTGATATATCAACTTTGCTATCTGACCCAAAAAACTAACTATGCAATCCACACTTCTGAAAGGGAAATCACACGTCAATCATCAATACATAGCATGGGTAGTTCAACAGTCAATATACTGAGTATGCTGTGGTTCACAATGTGTTGTTGTGAACTTCACTAGTTCTTGTTCAGATATGTCTGACTACTGCTGCCAACATTCATGTCTATGAAGAAAAATCAAATTCATAAAAATAGAGCATATGCAAAAGCAGAGCAAGTAAAGATTTCTAAGCAATCATATAATGAAAATCCTATTCTAAGCTATACTGCTATCATCTGAGAGAATTAAATCTTCAACTAATTTAACATTTACACTATTAAAAACAAATGCTAATACTAATCTACGAAGATGCTGACCTTTGTTGGGCAGTGGGCCTTTGTCGCTTCAACATGTCAGCGGTTGGAGTCTACAGTAAGCTTGCTTTCAATCTACGCATTACTCTCATTCAAATTTCAAACATAGAATCAAACTTATGCTAACAACTCAACTCACATTTAATCATAGACAATCAAGACATGGAGATAAATGAAGTCTTTCTATTAATCTTCACTCAGAATATGTTCTGCAATATAACACGGTGCTTCACATGCTATAATATTTTAACTCTCTCCACACTTCCACCATCCTTGCCATGGCTATTTAACAGTCTTAGTTGTGAAACACAAGGAGGTGAAATGATTTGCAAATCAGTCAATTGTTAATTTTAATTATTCGGTTACATCTTTTAGCTTCATCCTCATGAAACAAAGTGCATGAGGATGAGGCAATCAAAAAACTATTCTAACATAGCCTTGCTAAAGAAAATATGTTGGCATGTTTTACAGGTAGTGTATGCTTGTCATTGATGGCAAGTACAACATCGATGATGGCTTGAGTACAGGAAGAATGTAACAGACGGGCACCAGAAGTATTTTGGGAAGACGCTGCAGAGAAATCTCAATAAGATTAGAAAAGATAGTTTAGAGGATGGTTGGCATGCTTTACAGGCAGTATGTGCTTGTCACTGATGGCAAGATCAAAGTATGCAGCGAAGGAAAAACAAAGACAAAGTAAGCTCAGGAGGATATAGCGCAGAGTCGAATGCAGTGCCTAATCTCGGGAGGAGAAGCATCAGTGATCATTGGATCCCATTTAAATTCCCGAAAGAAGAAGGACCATCAGATCAGATTGTAGACAAGAAGAATGCACAAAAGAGGAGGACATATCTCAGGCATCAGATCTGAACATAAGTTTCGACCATCATTGGATCAGGAAGAACCTGCACGTTCTTTAAAGTGCAAGATTTAAGCGGTGGTCCAACTCCATTTCGGAGTTTTGGCTATCGGGATTTCAGAATTTGTGAGATGGAGATGTCAAGAACTCCTACCACAAGAGTCCCGAAATCGCGATATGCGAAGCCTCGATAAAATCTTGACCATTGATCCAAGAGGGACGTGTGGCAGAAGATCAGAGCATGTCAAAGACTCCATTTCAGGGTTTTGCGAATTGCAACTTGGAGAGTCAAGAAACAATACAACAGGAATGTCGAAATCACAAAATGATTTGAGCCGTCAGATCAAGGTTTGATGTGGACCATTGATCCAACCCCATTTCAAGGTTTCAGATACCAAAAGTTGGAGTGTCTAAACACTTTGCAACAAGAATGCCGAAATCACGATATGATTGGAGCTGTTGATTCAAGATCTAATCTGGACCGTCGAATCATAGGACAAGTGACAAGTGATTGGAATTTCGTTGACTTGGAGTCAACAGAGCATGGTGTGGAAACTCACGAGATGC
>CBVK0100911833.1:0-10361 GCA_900067695.1 Picea abies | reverse complement strand
GTCGGGTACAACATATTCCATGTGGACCCTTGGGAATTAAATTCGTTGTCATCACCATGATCTTGGATTTAATGTGCTATGTTAATAGGCTACTCAAGGGAACATTAAGTTGGTTTATCAGTGATCTTGAACAATGGCAGGTTGGCACACAATGATTGCTAAAATCGAGGATCGGGGATATGTTTTTGCTTATGGTTCAAACGACTTATTACAATGTTTAATCCCCGACCTTGATGAAGGTGGATGTTTGAAACTTTGGTTGTGTGACCCTTTCCTTAGGAGATTTTTTCAAAATGTTGACATGGGAATACACATCATGCAACATGAAGTTGAGAGTCTCCCTTGACTGACATGGCATGCTCGGATAGGTTGAACTTGTGGAATAACACGTAGTAAGTGAGGTCATTTTTCCTTAAAACACAAGGAATTTAAAAATCCTTATTGAAGAACATGGATAGTTTATATCAAATGCAAAGTAGAGTTAATGGTTAATATCGCAGCTCGACCTGCCTAAATTGGCCATCGGAAATTTCATTCATGTGTTTCATTGAGTGATGATGGGTTGGTGTTTGTCGATGTTTACGTGCTACCAGCCATTGACACATACTATGTGCCTTAAGATTTATGTCACAAGCATGTTCTCAGATAATCACCAATGTGGCATCGACATCAGTGTAATTCTAACCGAGTTTAAAACCTCGGTGTTTAGAGATATCTTTTTGTACTTTGAATGGTTCAAATTAGTGCAAGGAGGAAAATAGACAATCTATATCATAGACTCATCATTACGATAATCGGTTATCGATGGATTTTTTCATGCATTGAAAAAGTGTGATCTTTGGTCTTGGTTTCTCGACGCCGACGAGCTATTGTCCATCGATGAGTTGAAACCTTATATACATTAATACAGTTGCGTGTAATTTTCATCGACAATCGATGTAACATAGGTGTCAGTGAGTTAGTTATCTCAACTACTTCCTTTGATCCTTTTCGTCAAAATTTTTGATGCCTTGATGACCTTGTGAATCTCTTGTGTTGACGTGGATCTTGACATGGAAGCTAACGTGGCACGACTAACATAACTCAACTGACTTGGTGGAGTGTGGTTGGTGTGATGACACGGTAGACAAGGTGGTGATAGGAATATCCACGTAGTGAATAATATATTAAAGCTAACATGGTGGTCATTGATGTGGCTTCACTTCATGCTAGAATTAGGTTATCTTCCACTAAACAGATCAACAACTAGGATACATTTATTCGTAAAAATCAGAGGGTTGCGACTGAGAGGGCCGCTTAACTTTTTCGGCATTAGGGCCTATCTTTCTTTAATCCATTTTTCAATCATCACTTCCATGCATTGATTTCTGACGAACATCGACAATTGGGAAAGTGATCAGTCTATCATGCATTTGTGAAAAGAGACCCATGACGCCCAATCAATGCATCAATGATTTTCACAAGTGCCCATTGGGCATTGGGGAAGTCAATGACTGACCATTTTTTTGACAAAATTTGGAAATGATAAGTCTTGAACCCCTTTCATCATCATCGAAAATACCTAGTTTTTTCTCCCTTTAAGTGATAATCCATATTGAGCCAGGGACTTGACTGAAATGTGCCAAAAAAAAATAAAAAACCTTAAATTATGTTATGACTATGAGAGAATCAAAGTATAAGGATGAAATTAAAGCAAAGTGGCACTCCATAATTTCATGAAATTCTGAGGATGTGTTGAGTGCTCAATGCATCCTTCAACATATAACTAGGAAATCAGATCAGAAGTTTCAAGTACACAAGTCATCAAGGAAACGTTGGCATGTTTCTTTTGACTTCGACTTTTTCATTCGGTGGATACATCAATGGCATCAAATCCAACAAATTCAATTGTATTGGAATCCCTTCTAGGTAGACAAGAAATAGATTAACTATGGTTCATTGTAGCAAGTCGATCAGAAGTCAAAGAATTTTTAGTCAATAGAGGTGCTGAACTAGTCGAAACAAAGAATGATGGACTAGTTGATGTGGAGGTTGACGGTCGAGTAAAAAAAAAGCAAAGTTCGATTATTTCGTCAAATGTATGAAAAGAGGAATAGGAGATTTGATGTTGGAGACAACATCAAAGGGATCATCCTGCAACAATCAATAGGAGGCATTTAATAATTTAATTCTAGAAGTCTTCTCATCAAAGCATATATTTCATATAATAATGATTTGTTGTTTGATAGGATCAAACAGTCGATAGGATTTTGGCTATTTAGAGTAGCCTATCATGATGCAAGAATGGCTCTTTTCATATAAATTATTTCTACAATTATCGAAAATGTGAGCCCAAGAAACACATCCAAACACACATAGGTAGTTGACTAAAGACTTCTTTCCCCACCATTGTTTTACTGGAGTCATGAAAGGAATAGCTAGAGTCGATATGTGATTGAGAAAATAGTTTGAAAAGTACACCGCTTTAACCTAGAAGTGAGGAGGTAGATATTTGGCCTACAAAAGACATCTATCCATTTCTATTAAAGTTTAATTATTGTGTTCTGCAACACCATTCTACTGAGGTGTGTGAGGAACTGACTAATACCAGTCAAAACTAGATCGAACCAGGTATTCTTTAAAAGGTCAATTTACATACTCACCACCATTGTATGATATGAGTCACTTGATTTTTTGGCCAAATTACTTTTCAGCAAAGGCCGTAAACTCCTTTAAATTTTCATACACAAGGTTCTTGTTCTTTAGAAAATAGACCCATATGAAACAAGAAAAATCATCAATGAAAGTCAAAATATACCTTGCACTTGCTAGTGAAGGTAGATTGATACAACAAACATCACTATGAACCAGGTTTAGTAGGTTTTTTTCTCACCACAATTTTCCATATTCAAATGGAGCCTGATGATTCTTCCAACCACATAGCCCTTACTAACTCCTTCAAGGGGAAACACTTTAGGTAAACCAACAAGCATGTTCTGAGTTTCCATTTCTTGCAGACTTCAAATATTCAAGTGTCTGAGTTGGTCATGCCAAATTCAAGTTCACTCATTAGTGTGACCAACAAGAACATTTGGTTCACTGTTAGGTTGATCTGTGTCATAGAATTTGTACAAATTGTCCTTTGGGTCAAGAATCTCTCCGATGGAAATAGACGTACCTTTCTTCAAACCATGGACATAGAATTGATCTGGCCAAAATTCCATAATATTACTTATTTATGTTAACTGAGCAACATAAAATAGATTATCACTAAGGTTTGGCACATGATAGATGTCGACAATTTTCCCATGTCAACAGGTAACATCGCCCTAACTAGGAAAATCCATAGAAAAATTGTCACCAACATAGAATTTCCTCTCCTTAGATGCATCCAACCACATGAACAAGAATGAATCCTTATCCATGTGATGAGTGCACCTAGAGTCGACTACCCATTCATTCTACGCAAAATTAAATAGCAAAGTGTGATAAGTTTCGACTTGGAAGGTGAAATTATTAGTGGGACAACGTTCAATGGAATGTTTCCTTCTATGCATTTAACCTTCTCCTCTAAATCGTATCTCCTGTTATAGAAAACTTTCTCCACATGTCCATTATTTCCAATGTATCGACATGTCTTCTTATTTTTACTTCATTATAGTGCATATGTCTATCCCTTATGTTTTTGTTCATGGATTTCAGGTCCCTTTGTAGAGGTATCAAACTGCACTCTATCCCTGGGATCCATAATGCTATTTCTCTTGAGAAAGTGGGCTTGATGTTTACCACCAATATTTCCTTCTTCAAGTAGTTTGTGTTGATCAATAATCAAAAGACCACAAAAAGATTCAAATGTGTAATCCTTACCATATTCCTTGCAGACTTACCAATTGGTGCATAAAGTTGACATGAACACATAGAATTGCTTTCTCAAGTTCCTCAAGACCAACTCAATGTGTTTTCCATCCTTTTTCTGATAGTTCTTACCACATTTTCCCAATTTCAACTAGAGTTATTTGAAACACACCAAATATTCCTTTATTTTGTCAAAGGAGTGAGGATTGAGAGAGATCAACTCTTTCTCCAACTGCAAGATGTGGCTGTCATTGACTCGGTTGAACAAGGAATTCAACTTCCTCCAAACTTGATGAGGGAATTCAATTCCATTGAGGTAAAATCAGATCTCCTACGAGATATAGTTCATGATGACCCCCACATCCTCATACTTCTTGCCATCAACAACGATATTTTCCTGATCATCTATTGGATATGGAATTGTAATTTTCGTATATTTCTAGAGTTCTTTTCTCTTTAGTGGAGTTTCCATATCTAGTGCCCATACTGCATAATTTTATTTGTTCATAACAATAGGATCAATCTTTGAAGCCATCTTCGATATCTAGGTAAAAAGATCTATTTCAAAGGTTCCAATTAACAAACCATCGACCTAGAGTCAATCACGCAAAAAATCCATCTCGGTAAGGTTTGCAGGTAATAATTGATGTTTTAAACCATCATATTTGATACCATGTTGGGGAAAGGGGTGGAACTTGTAATGAAATAGATAGAAAATTCTACAGATAATTCTAAAAACATCATTACAACACTTGAGAAAATTGCACTATGATCAAAACATCACTGTTCATATTAGATCTTGATGTCTCCATATGATATCAAATTGTCATCTTGATAATAATGACCCAAGGGGTCTGCTATTTATAACCTCAATAGCTTACTAACTTCCATAGAATTGAGAATATATTTTCCACATGTAACTGTCGGTTATTAGAGTTGACTCTATCAAATCCACATTGTTGAGTTGGATCAACAAGGAGGTTCAACCAGACTGCCTATGTATCCAACTCATATTCGATTGTTGGTTTGGTTGATCCACCACTTGACTATATTCAACTACTTGTCAATGATATGACCAACATGCATGTCAACTACTCTACTGACTAGTGTAGAGATATGGTCAATCACCCGATAGACTATATCTAGATCTACGTTGACGTCCCGACTGACTGAATCTAGGATATGTGAAATGAACCATCAATGCTTGATGTTCCAACATGAAGTACCTTCATTATACATGGCTTCTTACCTTTTGGATGTGGTATGTTCAAGGTATGTGTTTTCATAAATGAATTTGAGATGGCATGTGTATGAATTTCTTGTGCATGTGTACTTTAGTATTTTGTGGGAGAACAAATATAAGTCATATCCCATGATCTATGATTTTTTCTTAGCCAAACTATATTTCATTATTTTCCATAAAGAATTTCCAATTATTTCCAAACATGCCAAGAATATCATCTCCTTTATCGACAATTGGTATCTTGAAGAGAAGTGCACTTACTTTAGTATTTTTGGAGCCATCGTAGCCCCACATTTATTACCTACCTATATACGAGATAGATTGACCCTAGGAGAAATATACTATCAGACTATTTTGCAAGGGTTCAATGCCTCCCTAGTCAAAGATAAAAAAGAGTATTTATCCCATATGGATTTCAATTAGGTTATTACATTGTCAAAGATACCACACAAGCAAGACAAGAAGGTCTAATCCATTTATAATATAGGTTTGATATTGGAAAACATGATCTGAAAGGGTTAGTGTTGAAGCACTTTGAAGAAGTAGCAGTGTATTGGCCTACGATCATGACAAGTTTGATGATGAGGTTTTTACAGAGAATGCCCATAGTTGGGATGAGGTCATTAAGCCAGATGATAGTCTATTGTGTCAACTGAAAATAAACCAAATGATGCATTATCCCTCGAAAAAAATATTGATATATATATATGGGAAAAGGATTTGATCAAACTAGCAAGATAGACTAGCTCCTCAAAGAGCCAAGCACTGAGCAAATGCCAGACAAGGAAGTGTAGGAATTGGGAAAACATATATCAACAACGGATAAAGGAAAAAATCTTGTCCTAGAACACTTTCACAACCTAGGGAGCATGGGAAATATGTTGGTATGGGGTGACCAACCAATACCATAGCCCTTAGATGAAGTAGCCAATATTGAGTTGATATGATATAAAATAAGAGGCAGTGTTGGTGCATAGGGGGAAGACCTGGGGTTAATTAGTCAAGTAACAACAAAAATGTTATATATAATCCATTTCGGCATCACCTACATATCAAGTAAAGTCTCACTTGAGGCATCTAGATGGGCTATAGAAACCAAGGTTCTGCAGTCCTCAGGGGAAGTGAGGCATCATTCAAATCCTTTACTTTTTTATGAAACATAATCTATGCGCAACATTACAATATCATATATGATCCATTTATTCATCATAAACCAAAAAACAACATAAATTTCAACCACACCATAACACACATGTTTACGTGGTTCACCCAACTTGGGCTATGTACACAACAACTGGCTTCTTATATTATTCATTAATATATTTGTTATGATTTCACACTGCGCTAAAAAAAATTCAATATTAATATCATCCCAAACCTTCCTAGTCATTTTGTTGTAGTGCGAGTTCACTCATTCATACTGCATATTTCTTCCTCTGCTCAACTCCCTTACCAAAAATCATTCGCAACTTAAATGTACGATAACACACATGTATCTCACCCCCTCCACCATTTCCTTCCTTACATATTTATACATACCAATAGGGATAGGCCCACTACAAAAGTGGACAAAGTGTCCCCCAAAACCCGTTACAAAAGTGGACAAAATGTCCCCTTTGATTTCCTTTTTCTCTTCGACTTCATTTTTTGGCGCAGATCCCAAAACTTATCCAAAATGCCTCTCCAACAAGCCTCCAACACTCACCTATGGCTTGTCCTGAGCCACTCAAGCTTATTTCCAGTGCATCATGAATGCATTGAAGGTCTTCTTTGTTGTTGCAATTTTTTCCTTGACCTCCAGTTCCTTCTACAAAATTTGATCGACTATTTGATTGTCATGTAATTCTACACCTTCTCGATACCTTCTTCAGCTTCTTGTTTGATGAGTGTTTGGTTCATTGTGAGGGTCGTTATCACTCAATATGATTCTTCTTGCAAAAATTATATCTGTTGTGCATGGGCCTGCTACTCTGCTCTAAGATGATTCATTTCTGAATACAACTTTTGGTTTTCGTACATCATAGTTACAACTTTTGATGGTGGCAATGTGCCCATTTCTCCTAGTAATTTTTGCACATTTCCTTGCACAATCTCAATCCTATAGCTTATCTCCAGTTGGACCCTGTCTTCATTCAGTTGTTTCCAAACACCCATATTTTTTGTATATAGTTGTGAACACTCTACCTCTATATTTTTTATGTTGTCGACTATTTCGGTCGCAGTTTGCTTCCTTGTATCCCTCTCTTCAGGTGGCATACCTAGTGTTACATGTGCTTCCAGATCCACTATGCATGCGTGGAAGCCCTGAATGGATTCACTTATCTTAGTGACCTGATATTCCAATAATTCATCTGTAAATGGGGTTAGGAATGGGTCATGCAAGAAGGAATCATTCAATTTTCTCAAATCTAGACAAATTCTAATACCATCCTAAACCTCCATCAAACTTATCCATTCAAATTCGGCGACGGGCTCAATTATACCAGCTTCTATCATCCTGTCAAGTTATTCTTTCACTTTTTCCTTATACTTTGGATTTAACCTATAAGGTGTTTGTCTCACAGGTTTAGTATTTGGTTTCAACATAATCTTCACCTCGCCTAATTCTCCAGTTATTCCCTTCATATATGAAAATGTAGTTGGAAAAATATATTGATATTGGTGCAATAAGTTTGTGATCTTTTCCACAGTCTCATCATTCCAATAATCCGCAATGTTTGCAAACTTTGGTTTCTCCTCCGTTCCAATGTTCACTTTCCGCACTCTTAAGAGCTTCACGTATGCGTCAAAAGTGTTGTACCTAATACATAGTTCTCCCCTTCAACATATAATACTTGTAGATTTCTCAGGTCTTCTTCGCCTTTTTCGTACTCAGTAATGTTATAACATTCCAATAATTCATGTGTTGTCACAAACTCTCTATGTGCACTATATTTAGGTAATAATTCTACTTGTCCTTCTTCCATTAAAATTTTTCTTCTAATGACTTGTAATACTGCATCAACTAAAGGTGACTCGGCTTCAAACATACATGTTACCTTAAATTTTTGGATGAGATCCTCCCAGTTTGTCGTTCCTTTGTGCACTTCTAGCTCTGAATATGAACTTTGAGGAACTATCTCTATTGTATGTATGAAATTTTGCATCCATTCCTTCTTCGACACTTGATTCCAATTTGTCATACATCGCACCTCTCTATTGTATGTATGAAATTTTGCATCCATTCCTTCTTCGACACTTGATTCCAATTTGTCATACATCGCACCACATGGTCTCTCATATCGCTCATGCCTGTATACTTGGTCATATTATTCTGTATTCCAAACCTGATTTGAATTAGCCTTTTTCATAGTTGCCAATATTCTATCCCTTCCTTGTGGGTTTCCCACCATCTCCTTGGGGTTTCTCTCAGTGCAACGTCTAATGCGAGCAACCTTTGTTGTTCAGGTATCTGTAGCTCGAATTCATTAACAAAAAAACTTACCTCAGTTAATTTGTTGAACTTTGGTGTATCGTGTATCTTTGTTCTGATCCAACACAAAGAGAGAATAATGTGCACACGCCTTCTGGTCGATACTTCATGCAACATGTGCTGCCAGTATTCAAGTCCTTTGTCCGAATCTGATGTGAAAGAGCTTATGCTTCTCAAAATAACCCCACCATCTACAGTGGGATAGACATAGTCATTTATGCGCGTCATCATATTATATAAGTTATCAATTTCCTTTCTTGTGGGCTCCACATATCTTCTTTCCTCCATCGGGCCTAATGGCACAGTTACTTTTAAGCCTCCTCCTTCAAAAATGATCTCTCTTTTCTTCAAGTTGATAATTGCCTGATTGTCAAAGGCCCAATCCAGTCCAAGAAAAGTGGGGTACAACTAACTATTATCCACAATCTCGATGACTTCAAAGTCAACAACACTACACACTCCATCTATGTTCACAGGTACTCCTAACAGTCTCTCGGTCATAATTATCTTATGTTGGTTATCCAACCTCACCTAGATAGTGGACCACACTAGCTTCGATTTACCCATCATTTCCCACGTCTGTCTCGGGAGAATCTTGACATATGATCATAAGTCCAATATGAAATTATCTATTACATATTCTCCTATTTTCACACTTAATCAAAAATCTTTGTTTGTCCTCTTCTTACGCAGGACTTGGTTCATTTATTTTTGCATTGTATGTACTTCTTTGTCTTATGTAAATTGATTAATCATCCTGCATGGTGTATTCCTTGTTGTCTCATCCTGCATCAATTCTAAACAAAATTTTAGAAATTCCTTCAAAGTATTTACCTTCTCGATTGGTCTATCTGGGATAGTACGATCATACACCAATGACATATCATATGCAGGTGGTGTCTATGACATTGAAGCTATTCAGTCTGGTCCTAATATTTATCTCCTTGTTTGTTGATAAGTCTCCCTTTCTTCCTGTGGATGGAATGTTGGAATCGGTTCAACTGCTTTTCTTATCCATTGTTCTACTCCCTTTCCTTTCTCTATTGTTTCTGTTCCAGTTCTCGTTCCATCGTGTGTAACAACTGCTACTTTCGGTTGGTCATCACATTCTTCAGTAGCTATCATCTGCATGTTCTAGTTCTGGTTCTGATGTTGTGTCTAATGTTGGTTTTGATTCCCTCTCTCTTGCCACTTTTATATCAACTAAGGATAGTCTTTTGTTGCATGATCCAAGGCCCTGCAATACATACATGTCATGCAAGGATCTGGGAAATATCTTGCTAAATGTTTCGGACATTGATTACAGTTGTAACAAATTATCGATCCTTTGCCTCCTCGACCAAATCCTCCACGTCCTCAACCTATGTCGAAACCTCCACGTCCACCCTGATTAAATACTCTTGGAGTGTTATACTGTTGGATTCCTCCTTCTGCTGCTACATTTTCCTCCTGGATTCTATAGGCATTTGAAGTGTACTCTCTCATCAAGTCAAATGCATGACAATCTTTCCCATCATGTCCTACTAAAATGAAAAAGTTACAGAATAAATTTCTCATGGTGCTCTAATATTTCAGCATTAAGGGACAAGTAGTTGGATGATGCCCCCATGTCTTACATATCTCACATTACCCTACTCCTCCTTCCAATGGGTTTAGTTCTCATGTGGCCATATACTACACGAAGGCTAGACACCCTTCCTTTATATGGATTTATGTCTTGCATGTTATACACCTGTTGACGGGTGAAATTGAACGCTCGCCAACTGGAAGAGTGGATCCGGTCCGGGGTTGTCTAAATAACCCAAGCCGTTT
>CBVK0100911832.1:0-10361 GCA_900067695.1 Picea abies | reverse complement strand
TATTCTTGTTCCCAATTCTGACTATGCCTTTTCCAATGATTTTAGATGAAAAATCATTTCCGAAGGAGACTGATCCATCTCTTTCCTTTCTTAAATTAAGAAAACTATCTCTATCACCTGTCATGTGTTTTGAACAACCACTATAAACAACAACCACATTTCTTCTGCTTATCTTGTAGAGCGAGTGTGAATCCTCCATTGCTATATTGATTATGCTTTCTTATCCATGTCTTTTTTTGAGGTTCCTGTCTATGACTGTTGTTATTCTTTTATGGTTTTCTAGAAGGGACTGTCATTCTACAATATTTGGCCATGTGTCCAAAGTTGTTACATTTGTAAAATTCCACTTTAGTGCTCAAGGATTCAAACCTGTTGTAACTGTTACATTTGTAAAATTCCACTTTAGTGCTCAAGGATTCAAACCTGTTGTAACTTCTTCTCTATGTTTCACTCGGCCTTCTTGGATAGCCCTTTTGTGTATGAATTTCAAAGTTGTTTATGTTCTTGTTGTTAGCTCTGCATTTTACAGCTTTATGTCCAAAATTATTACATGCATAACATAAAGAAAAAAATATAGTTTGATACCTGGGATTTGAAGATATTTTGAAAGGAGGTACTCTTATGAATTATTCTTCTTCCTAAGGCCTATCTGTCGGTTGGTGATTTTGAAATCTGAATCTTTTCAGTCAAGGAGTGTCCTTGTAATCTTCCTTGTAGATCTTCCTATCCCCTTTGATTGTTTTTGCATAGATTTTTGGATATGTTTCTTTCTTTGTTGTTTTGGAGCTTGATCCATTTTCTATCTGATTGTATCCAAGTCTGAACTTTTCATGATGAGGCTTTTGACTGTTGATAATATCATCCAAAACTTTTGAGTTGTTCTGCAACTTTTTCTTTTCAATATCATTTCTTAATGTGACAATCTCTGCTTCCAAATTTCCAATGATCCTATATTTTTCTTCTAGCTATTCTTTGAGTGTTTCTTCAATTCTTTTATCTTCTTCTATTTGAACCTTCAAATTTGTGATAATTTGTTCTAGTTCTTGAGTGTCTTATTTCTTGTCTAGTTTCGCTTGTAGTTTCTTGTTTTTCTTATTTTCTCTTCTGATAACTTCTATGGCACACATCAATTCTTCTCGGTAGTCGACTTTTGACTCTTCATATTCTTCTTCGGCTTCTTCATATTCTTATTTGGAGTCTTATCTATCAGAGTCTTTTATTGCCATGAATATAGCTCTTTATGTCTCACTGTCACTGACTTCATCTTCATCTAACCATGAATAGAACTCTCCCTGTTTCACTGTCACTGACTTCATCTTCATCTAATGATGAGATGTCTTCTTTGGTGCATAATCTTTTCTTGAAAAAATTATTTGTGGTTCTTTTTCCTTTATATGTTTGTTTGCTATTTGAGTAACCTTCATCATTTCTCTTTTTCTTATGTGGACATTTGTTAGCAAAATTATCAATGCCATCACAATTAAAACAAATCAAAGGAAGCTTGCCTCGATACTTATCGTTGGTTCCCTTGTTCAATCTTTTGACAAAGTTGTCCACTCCTTCATCATCTTCTGAGACGTCATTGCTATTGTTGAATTTGTTTGTTTTTTTCTTTGACTTTTCATATTCTTTGAAGGTTTCTTCTTTTGTATCTAGATTTTCTTTTTCAGTTCTCATTTGATATGTTGTGAAGATTCCATGTAATTCGTCCATGTTTATTGATTTCATATCTTCTCTTTCTTCTAGTGTTGATATCTTAGGGTCAAATCTCATAGGAAGAGATCTTAGTACCTTTTGAACAATTACAGATTCTTTGATTTCTTCTCCCAATCATATGATTTCATTTATTGTTTCATCAACTCGTAAAAAGTAAGCTGCAATATTCTCATCTTCCTTCATCTTAAGTTGTTCTAACTGACCTTTGTAAGTTTGAAGCTTTGTTTCTTTGATTTTTGAATCTCCTTCATAAATATTTCGAAATTTATCCCAACTCTCTTTAGTAGATTTACAATATGCAACCTTGGTAAATACCATTTCACTGAGACCATTCATAAATGAATTTGTGGATTTGGAATTATTCTGACTGAGTTTCACTGCTTTGTCATTTGTTGGCGAAACTGCTGGTATTGTGTATCCATCTACAATTGATTTCCAAATTTCAAATCCCTATGCCTGTATATATGTGTTCAAACTTATGCTCCAAAATGCATACTTTTTTCCATCAAACTATGGTATTCCATTTTTATACAAGTTTTTTCTCTCCATGATCTTCCTTTTAGTGGTTAAACTGACTTCTGAAGGAACTTGTTATGATACCAATTGTTGGATTACTGAGCGGGGGGGGTGAATCAGTAATAACATAATTTAATCATTTTTAACCAAATAATGAAAGTGTTATATCAGCGTATCATTATCATCCAATAATTGTAGATTAAATAAACAATGAACAAATGAGCAATCATACACATACATAGTACACCAATGTTTTTACGTGGAAACCCAAAACGAGAGAAAACCACATAACACTTTTTCTTATATGTCTTGAAGAATTACATTCATTGGAAGCACCAACTTCCTTTGTTTTCCAGTTGCAACTAGAAGGAGACTCCAACCCCCTAGTTTCTCAGGATACAACCTAAGGGAAACTCCAACTCCCCAATTCTCTAGCTACAACCAAAAGGAGACTACAACCCTCTAAGTTATCTGGCCACAACCGGAAGGTGGATACAACCACATGTCCTTGCCCCATCCAACCACCCTGAAATATAAATTCCAAATGTAGAGAACCTATCACTGTCACTGAATCAACTACTGCCATTGTCAACCTGTACTAATAACCTGTAACAACCTGTACCAATCAACCTGCACCAAACAACTTGTACCTATAACCTGAACCAACATGTACCATGCATCAACCATGCATCAACCTTGACTCATCAATATGTACCGACATCATCAACTATACACCTCATGTATGTGCCAACTTATCAACTATACACCTCATGTATGTGCCAAATCATCAACTAATTGTCTCAACCATGTACCCAACATGTACCTCAACCATATACCAAAGACATACACCAATATAATCATCAAAAGTTATATAACAATTCATCACTCTATCCATATACCAAATACCATAATCCCTTACATCAAACCATGTGCCATAACCTCATTGTTATGTAGCCTCAAGCTAAACCAACAACTTTAGCAACACATCACAACCAAAAGACCAATACCCATATGTCAAATACCAACAACAAAATACCAATTGTATCCCTCAACAAGTCTGATATATGCAGCAATATTGAACATCCAATACCATCTCAAGAGATAAACCCTAGCTCACAAAACATACCTCAAACAAGATGTGCCATATCTCTCTTAAATAGACCCCAACCTTGTTGTTGTCATGATTTTTTTGCCGCGATTTTTCTGCCGCACTTTTTCTGTCGTGATTTTTCTGTCGCACTTTTTTATGCAGCAATATTGAACATCCAATACCATCTCAAGAGATAAACCCTAGCTCACAAAACATACCTCAAACAAGATGTGCCATATCTCTCTTAAATAGACCCCAACCTTGTTGTTGTCATGATTTTTTTGCCGCGATTTTTCTGCCGCACTTTTTCTGTCGTGATTTTTCTGTCGCACTTTTTCTACCGCGATTTTTCTACTGTGATTTTTCTGCCACACTTTTTTTGTCACGATTTTTCTACCGCACCTTTTTTGCCATGATTTTTCTGCTGTGATTTTTCTGTTGCACATTTTCTACCGCGATTTTTTTGCCGTGATTTTTCTGTCGCACTTTTTCTGTCGCACTTTTTTTGTTGCACTTTGAGGTGCCACACGAGTTTTTGGATGAACTTGGTTGTTGCACGGTACATGAGGAAGTTGATGGTGAACAATAAAATAGTGCCAACATCCATGAAAGTGTGTACATCATATGACAGAAGTGTCAGAACCGAGCATCAAGAAAAATCAAATAATTTTGGAATGAGTTTCAACTTTCAAAATAGAGTAGATGCCACACAACTAGACTGATGGATGTGAAAAGGAGCATACCCTATCCTATGAAAAAGAGACTATAATGAATACCATTTCATGTTGAGCCTTTAATGTTGTCGAAGTATCAATAGGTTGGAGTCCACTAATTTGTTTCATGAGACATTGGTACAACATCTAAAGCATCTACAAATGTGCGAGTTTCATACTGTAGTAAATAAATAAATAAATATATATATATTTAGTTTTTAGTAAAAACCAAAAAATACTTTTAATACATGTCAATAAATCATAATAGAAATTAAAAATGACAAGATTGCAAATAGTAAACACCATTGATATTCTTTTTTGGAAAAACTGCATGAGAGGAGATTAAATAGTCACACACACACACACGCACACACACACAGACACAAACACACACACACACAAATGTGATGACCTGAATAAGCTCCTCTTGATTTTGAGAATAATTTATTGAAGTCGTTTGATCTTGGAAAAAATCTCTCGTGACCTGAAGGAGAAACAACGAAGTCAACATTGACTATGTTTTTTCTCCGTTGGATTGAGAGAGGTTTTCTCCAAGAATAAACAACTCCAATAAATGTTTCTCTACTGAACAAGGTAAACCACGTGAAGGTGGAATATCCTATGGTTCCCCCCCCCCTCACATCAGTCTCAATTCCCCAATACCCAATCTATATTCCAATAAAAAAATATATATATGACCAATTTTTAAATATCATTGAAGTAGTTCATTAATATTAAAAAAAACTCTACAATGTAATTATTTACCTAGTCCACTAATGGGAACTGTTGAAATGACTTCCCTATACTATTAAAATACAGACAGGAACAACAAGATGGTAGAAAAGGATCACTATCCAACACTCATGTATTCAAACCAATGATACATATACAATGGGTGATGCCACCTTATAGAGAGATTTTCTCTAGATCCTAAAATCATGTATGATGACTAGGCTAGGCAATCTTAACTAACTCATTAGTCATCACTTCAGGATATATTACTAATATTCTAAATGAATAATAAAAATATAGGTGAAAATTAGACTTAGTGATTGGTTAAGGTAAGCCATATGCTAACATTCCCCCCCTCAATCACAATTCTGATCAATAATACTAGCAATGAAGCATAAACTGGTATCAATTCCAAGTCTTCATACTGAAACTCTTGAGTTGAGCCTCAATGAAGAACTACCTAAAAAAACGCCAATATGGATGTTGAATGGTTCATTTGAAATGAACTGGAAGAGAGCTAAGATATGGAAGTGAACAGATGCAATATCTGAACATTCCCTGATTGCTTGACAATTCAATCATTTTGCCAAGTATTTGAGCTAGAAGAATCTGATGTCTTCTGCTAATTGGTGAGCATGTAGTATCACCACTCTACTATCAGTGTATCACTGAAGTGATCTCTGAATCTGTGGTTTGGGATAACCACTGACCTATTGATACCATGTATCTAAGGATTTTTGGATGACCGCTAACCAATTTTGACACTTTTAGGTTTCCAACAACATTCCAATATGTAATGTGTACGATTCAATTGCAAGTCATTGAATCATAATTCTACCAAAGTCTGTCATCAACAGACTACAGTTTCCCATTTGGAAAATTTGATGCCCAACTGACATATTTGTTTTCAAAACTTTTGGTTTGACAACCATCTTCAATTCCATCATCAATTCCCCCCTTTGTCAGTTGAAAGCAGAGATCACAAGTAGTTTCTTGAACCATCTTCACTGGAATTTTGAACTCCCCCCCTTAAGGTGAAGAAGAGTTACATAATTGTACTCCCCCCTTATAGGCTCAATAGAGTACCATTACTTGTTCCATTTATATACAACACATGTGGAAAAAACCACATGTTATCGCATGTTGTGAGGGTTGTGCTTAAAAGATAGGCCATAAGGGGACCACTTATGTGAGGTACAAAAAGGCTTATGTTCTTTAAGATTTGTCTTTACGCGAGATTTAATTCTTTGGTAAGACTTATATAATTGTTTGGTTGTTGATGACCACTACCAAGGATCAATCCACTCATAGTGAATCTGCAATCTTGTAGGTTTCTTCAGTGTTGAACATCTGTCTGAAGAATGGTTATTATTTCCACAATTCTGGCAAGGATGGAGATCAAAACATTGATTCTCCATGTGACCAACTCGATTACAATGTTGGCACTTCTCATTATGATGATGAACTTGAATAGGTGAATTTGAAACTTCTCGAAGGAATCCAACACTTTGGAAATGGATTGGTCTGGAATAATCAGGAATATGAAAGGTAACTTCCTTGTCATATCCAAGTCATGTTCTATTCTTGTTGTAGAATATTTCTTCCCAAGGTTTGATGATGGGCTTGGAAAGAGTATTTTGAACCTGTTGATTTAAAATCTGTGGAAGTGGTAAAATCTGTGGAAGTGGCTTTACTGCATGTTGTTGCATCATTGAAAGGTTTTCTTCACTAAACTCAAAAGAAAACTCTTTAAATGTAGGTTCAAAAATAGATTCATCTCCATCTTCATCTGGATTTTTCATACTGAGTTTCTCCTTCACTGATTGTTGACCAAAAACATCAACATCGTCATTTTCATCATCATAGAGATGGTTGTTCTGAACAAAAACTAGTTCAAAACACGTCACTAGCTGTTTATTTTTGAGATCTATCAACTCATCAGTCAATAGTTGGGATAGAGATTGAAGAATTCTAACTTTATATTGCATCACTTGCAAACAAGTTAGAACATATTGAAGAATATTTTTTTTAAGTATGACTATGTTGTCTTCAACAATGTTTATTTGAACGCACTCGCTTGCACTTCTTGTTCACTTTCTATTCATGCTCTCTTGAACTTGATTCCAGGAATTTGAGGGTGTGAGTTACCACTGAAAATACACCCCAAAGTATTAAAATGGTTTGAGTTTCAACTACCCAACATATAGACTCGGGAATAGAATGATACAAGCAAGTTGTGGGTGTCGGTTTCAACCGGTAATGCACCCAAAAATTACAATCCAAAGTTAATTCCAATACATTGTAATACATTGAATGTTGATTCCAAAGATGAATTGATGTTGATTATGAAGTTGAATTTATATTTGAGTATGAATGCTTGATGATTCTTTGACTTCAATGTCATGTCCAATTATCCTTTCATTACAAGCTTGATTTTTGCATTTTCTTTAGTATTTCTTTGTCATTGCTTGATTGGCATTATGTTTTCTTGAATTTCATTGCGCTTACATCATATTATGTGTGTGTTGTGGTAAATGATGAATTGAAATTGTGTTTATGTCAAAACTAGACAATAAACAATATAATGCAACCATGCAAATAGTCACCACCACACACAACAACATTGTCCTTAGACCCCTTTATTCAATTCTAGGCAGATCCAAGACACATCAACCACAAAATAAATATTTTTATTAAATTTTTTATACAAAATCAAGCTTAACTCGTTTTTCCTTACCTTCTTTGAAGGCTTCCCTTCCTTCACAAAATTCCTCTTGAATTAAACACTTCTTCAAAATACAATTACAATATTGAACTTTACTTGTCTCCCACTCAAAATAAAAAATCACTATGTTTAAAAAAGAAAAACTTCACATTTTCCTTAGAACTCCAAAGAAGATAAAGTAATGAAAAGTGATATTTCAAAATGAGTTGTAGAAGTAGGATTTCACGAATTGTCCTTAATTCTTCCTCAATTATGTGATTTGATCATCCATTCTCATCTTGATCTCCGGTGCTTGAAATTTGACACTTAAATGTACTCGCGCGGATGAGTCAACGAACAAAATTCTACCTTCATTTTATCAATCACCCATCCATCCTAAGGCCAGCTTCGAAAATCGAATTCTGATTTTACTCTTCATTATATTTTCGTGGCTCCTCTCCAACTCTGGCCGACGGAATGATGAAAGACGAGCTCTCTGGTTAAAGAGTTGTGGCTTTGTTTTCCGAGGGACGTTTGTTGCACATGGAGTTGAGTGTTACTACAGTGTTGTTGTAGATTGCGCGTGGACTATACACTTTCTCTTTTTATTGCATATCTTCAACTCTAGTTGTGGCAAATCGATGGATGGCTTATTTTTGTGTGGAAATTTTCTATGGCATATTTATGTGTGGCAAATCACTGGATGGCGAATTTATTTGTGGTAGATATCCAAATGGCGGATCTATGTGTGGAATATCTAGATGCGTGGTCGTCTTCGCATTCAAACATGTTTCAGATCTGATATCCAAATGTTCTTTTGGTTGAACGATCATCCACCAGATTCACATACCAATCTTGTTATTACTTGTTCTTTGAAACCTGTTGCGTGAAAGGAGCTCTCCTTTTATGGAATGGTGATTTTGCAGATCTAAAACTTATTCCACAAGATAATTGTTGTTGCAGTTTGTTTTAACTCAAACAATTCCCTCACATTAGTGTCATCGCTAGCCAAAGCAATAAAAATGGACAGGTACGAGGATTTGTCTTCTGCGTTCTTTCCTTCAGATTTGAGAGTCGACGGCCCACTTTGTTCCTTCAATCATGCTTCCAAACATCACCTTACTAAAAATCAGACATCATTGAAGACATCATGATACATTACATGAACAAAGAATCTAGAAAAAAAATCGTTTGTTCCAATTTTGCGGGGAGACCAAGCATTGCAAATTTTCACCTTGATTTGATCTTCATCATAATATGTAGGTGCATGGACAATCAAATTTGATTTCTATGGAAATACATTAAGTGAGTTGATCGTATTCTTTTCACCCGTGTGGATCATTTCCTTGTGGATCAGGTCGAGGATGTTCAACTACGACATTCTCTGTCATTGAAACGACAAAATTTTTAAGGACAAAAATGTAAATGTATAAGTAATAAAAATTAGAAGTACAAAATTTATGAGTATGAAAATATTAAGTATATGATTAATATACAACCATTTTATTGTCGTGGGTCTTAGAGGAAAATCGTGGGGTTTCACCCCAGTGGGATGGGGCTTCTCTAGAGCACCATGATCTTTTGGCCGCATTGCACTATTAACGCATTGTTGTCCAATACTAATGTTTTCATTGATAGTGTTTCTCCCCTGATTAAAAAAAGTAAGGCATTAAAGTTATGGACGATATCAAACATTTATGTATTTTATAAGTAATGAAAGGTTAATGTGCATTGATTTTGATTTACCTTATCCTGTAAACTAGATCTTGGGGTCTGCCCCATGCTTTTCCTATGATCAACAAAAGCTTTATAGTTGTACTTGTAACCAAGTCATAGGTATTCCTCTGTGGTTTCAGTTTCAAAGTCATCACCCTACATTGCATAAGTGTATGTATTTTTAATGTTATTGGATGAAGTTACCCGAAAGTTGTTGTTGATTTTTCAATAATCCAGGCTTAAGCATGAAGTTCATTCCATTTTACCATTTTACTTAAACCATAAACAATTTTTTTGCAACAACCAATATCACAAGAATAAACACCATGCACAAGTACAAAAGAAGTATCATGGGAAACCCTTCTCAACAAGGGATGAAAACCCAACCAATCCTTTGCTATATTCTTCAAGAGAAATACCTCCAACACCAAGAAAACCTGGCACACAAAACCTAGAAGACTAGCGCCCAAGAGAGGTGTGCACTTCTCCCAAGAAGATGTACTTGCTGAAATTTCCAAACTCACACTTAATATATGATTCCTCAATGGGGAATTTACCTTTACTTGTATTAGATTGAACCTATCAAAACAAGTTTCTATTGGAACAACTGGGCTGGCCTCACTAACTCACAATATAATTAAGAATTACCAGATTAATAATCTTTTACATTAAGGTGGGGCCGACCTGTACCCTTTACATTAGAATTAGTGTTACATGTAAGTCTGACTCTTGAACAATATAGCAAGGGATATCATACACCCATTAGTGCTCATCCACTAGGGGCACATCCATAGGGATGCCCATATCTCTATTTCATTGTGTCTCATAGGAGAACCACACTCACTATTGCTTAGACACTAGGATCATGTTCACCTGTGCTCATCCACAGGCACATCCAATTCAATGGATCTTCTTTCCCACTACATTACACATGAGAGTCATATGGAGTTCATCATCTCAACTCTCTGCTCAGAGGAGACTAATACATCGTCTTCACCTCTTTCTCATAATGATGCACCAAGATCATGGGAATTCACACATTCACCTTGTGCTCAACCAAAGGCATGTACAACTCAAAAGATCTCCTTTCTCACTTTGTTACACAAGAGAATCATCTAGAGTTCTTATCAACTCTCTGTAAGGAGGAGGCCATCACTATGTTCCAGTTCTGTCT
>CBVK0100911831.1:0-10361 GCA_900067695.1 Picea abies | reverse complement strand
AGTTGAATTCATCCGCAAGGAGTGCGTTGATGAGGGCTCGATAGTCTAACTTTTGTTCTTATCTGACCAGAGGGGGAAGTGGTTCATTTCAGCAGTGCAAAGAGTGTGCAAGTTGAAGGAAGAGGAAGCCTCAGTTGTTAGTTTGAGCAAAGGAGATAGAAGACTGCTGTTGCAGGAGTTACATAGAGTCTGAAGTAGTCAACACTTAAGGTGGTTGAATATCAAGTGCACGAGGTGTGCGCAAGTTTTTCTGAAGAACCAGGGCTGAAAAGATCAGGAGGTGTAGTACCTTCGTGGTATCATCAAAGGGAAGCACTGGGAGCTGTTTTTAGACATTCCAAGAACGAGTTCCAAGTGCAGGCTTTGAAGGACGAAGTGCGAGAAGGAACACTTAGTCATTTTGAGAAATCTCCAAAGAGGAGAATTCGACAGTCAGGGTTCACAGGGAAGATTTGTGAAATCCCGACAGCCGTTAGATCGCAGGAAGTAGCGCACGGTTTATGCCTGAACGAGCACAGAAGGAGCCCGGGAGTCATCGAGACTTGGCGCATTGGAGAATCGGGATTCCGGAGATAGGAATCTTGTATGTTGAAATCGCGATTAGCGATTTCCCAAAGCGATTGGAGCCGTTGATCAACAAGATGCGTGTCCGAGGATCCAGTGGAATCGGGGTTCGACATTTTGGGGTTTATGAGGACAGAGGAATCACCATCCCAGGAATCGCAATATCGCGAAACGCGATATCCCGATAGTCAGAGTTATGGGTCCCGGAAGGTGTGATAGGAGACAGGTGTCGTCGCACATCGGGGTTCGGAGTTTTGTAAATCTCGTGAACTTCGACCACGGAAATTGCGATACTCTGACACGCGATTTCCTGACAGGGTTAAGACCTATAGTGGAGGACAGGTGTCGAAGGTTCAGCCTTGTAAGGAGACAACGATAGGTGGCATCAGCATATCGTGAACTCGGGGGTTCGCGAATTAAAGCCGTGAAGATTTGCACCAAAAGTTGCGAGGGTACGAGGTAGCGAAAGCGCGACAGGGATAGTATCGGCGTCTCGGCACCTCGGGACTCGGAAGTTGGATGAACAAGCATTGAAGGACGTGAGCGGTGAAGTCCCGATAAGGCAGGGGAAAGTCAGCGTTGACTGAACCATCAGAAATCGGGGATCTGCGAGGTAAGTAATTCACGACCCTGTGAATACCGATTTCCCGATGGGAAAATGTTTCGATAAGAGCAAGGGACACGTGGGTGGATATTTCGTCGAGGTTCGGGAAATTACAAGTCCCAACCTCGTGAGTGCAGGACTCGCGATCTTGCGAGTTTCGATTTCTCGATAAGGTAAAGGGAGATCGTGGGAGAAGCATTCTGTGGGTGATAAAGTCCCGAAAGGGGATTCTGAATAGCGTTCTAACTCTTCAGGCCTGAGGAAAAGAAAATCCTGGGTGCAGCAGACGTGCCCTGGGTAGCCGTTTGTGTCATAAATGAAAACAACTTTTAAGACTAGGACAAAGATAAATGTATAGAGAGTCTCAATCAAACACTCTTCATAGAGAAACAAACACTCAATAATTATACTCAACATACACCATTGTGATATATTTAAGATATCGTGGCCACAATCTGCTATAGGATTTGAATTTCTTATGAAAATATAAATGATCCACCTTTTACTTTTTTAAATCATCTCATCATAAAGGGATTAAGCCTATATAAAAGCATACCTCCTAACAAAGTTTGTAACCATATTTTATCTCATTGGTATTTGTTTTGAGAACTAAGAAAATGGACCCAAGAAACCATCGCATCAATTCGTTGGTCCAAAATCTTTTGCAAGAAACATAACCATCAAAACATTGGTCAATAGGGCTTGCAGAACTATTACATATTATGAGCAACAAGAACTTGAACAAATGATATGATTCCTTCCCATGGCCTTAGTGACATTTTTCCAATGCAATCATCGAAGGAACTCTAGTTTGTTCTATGAAAATATTTCAACAAGGACTCCTCCAGCTAGGTTTCCACCTTCTCAAGATGAAAAGTATTCTACAAAAAATGTTTTTTCAATAGCTCGAGATCATAAGCTATCCAGTTGTCAACATTAGAATGCTATTGGTTGAGATGAATCTTTCAGTTGAAATTTCTCAAAGGATTCTTCACATGGTTTCCTCATAAAGAAGAATAAAAAACAAAGTTAAGCCAAGCTCAGTTAAACAACAAAATGAAAGGCATCAAGTGAAAAGAAGAAATATTTCATGTAAAAGAAAATCTAAGACTAAATCAAGCCATCTTGAGCTTCAAACTAAAATAATAAAATCTGGTGGATTTTATTGAAGAAACCAAGACAAGAAAAAATCTATTCTACCCAAACAAAAATGGAAGCAAGCATCTAAACTATGCAAGCGAAAAGGATGAAAAAGAACTATGCTACTCCTATTTCTACTCTATCCTACACTGGATGAAAAAGGGATAAGTGAAAGCATAGTACCAATGTATCCATTCAAGCAACTCCAAACCTGCAACCACATGTTTATCAAAAGTCAATAGCAGAAAATGGAGTAGTGAGAGATCAAAGATAAGAATAATTGAATCTAGTAAATCTCTACCAAGCATGTGAAATTTTATAGTGTTACTACTCATGGGAAATGTAGACACATAGTATTCCTCCAACCAAGCTTCAATTCCATCAACAAAATTTACAATGATCATCATAGAACTATTGGAATGAACTAGAGAATGAGTGGCATACCTTATGAGACCCATAAATGAAATTTGCATGCCATGTACCTTGAGGGAGAGTCTTGATATTGATGTTTCCATTCATTACAAAGTTCAAAGTAAGATAATGAGAACCTGACATAACCATCAGTCGAAACCAAAGTGTCTCATTATCCAGGCAAGTTTCCCTGGGCCCACATTTTACATAACCCACATGTTGACAGGTTAAATGGTATATGATAGTTTGAGGGAAATGTTGAGCGAAAGATGACTCCAAGCCTTCTCCTATGACATCATAAAAATCATGTGATAATTGTTGGATTATTGAGATAGAAACCAAGGATGAGTAATGTATCTTCCCCTGGAGATTAACCTATGATTCTGGAGCAGATTTAGGTGACAATTTTTCTTGGATTAGCTCAATGTTTCCCGTGTCTTGTATGATGACAAATTGTTCATTCGATATGATTTATTCATGGGGATATGAAAAATCGTTGTGCTATGCATACCTTGTATCTCTTTTCATTAAGGTATGTTCATTGAGATCAAAAATTTCAGATTGCACATAATCAATGAATGATATATTAGTACTCACATTCAATTCCATAACATAAAAAGAGTCATCGAAAATAGGGTTATCGTGATCAAATTGGGATTCAACATGTTCCTGAAATTCAAATTGTGAAGGACTTTCAACATTGTGCATCTTGAATTGACTGTCATTAATAATGAGTCTTTGATCAATCAAAGCTTGGAAATATTGTTGTTCTTGTTTATCATTCAGAATTTCATTGTGAGAAAAGTGTGAAGATTCTACTGAATCATAGGTTGGTGAATTCTCATGTGAGTGATCATTATCAAAAATATTTTTATAAAGAGAAAATAGATATGTGGGTTATGAAAATGACGATATTTCATCAATGAGAGATTCATTACATACCAAACTATACTCATTATTCTCTAAAGGGGATACACTACATTGTTCACACTCTGGGTCTAAGGGGTTTACAATATTTGGTAAAGATTCCCCCATAGTTATGGAAGAGTGTTGATTGGAGATCATGTACCCCCCATCATTCATCACCAGATCATGATATTTAGTGAAGGATACAATTGTTATTTTTCCCAATGCTAAATTGTCATTCAAATATACATCAACTTGGTGAATTTATTCTTTATTCAATATGGATTCGACTTCGTATATTAAAACAATTTCCTTGTATGGTTCTCCAAAATCAGATTACAAAGTATCATATGTTTGAGGATAGGATTGAATAGTCTGTAGTTTTTAAAGTATTCCATTGGGATAAGAGGCGACTAAATTTTCGTTGTTTAGATATGAATCTTATGAATGAGAGATAATTTGATTATTTAGATCGTACCCTTGAGAAATAAATACGAGGCGTGAGAACTAGTCAAATATTTCTTGGTATGAGGGTTTGTCACTTTTAGGAAATCTACAATAAATATGCATGACTCTTTGAAAGAAATCATCCATAGATTCGTTTTTGATCCTATGGTTTTCTTCAATTTCATTAAGGACTTCATCATAAACATAATCTACATGAGAAACAATAAATATTGCATGAATTGTTTCCAACTATGTATAGATTTTACTGGTAATGTCCTAAACCAGGATTTAAACCGTCCCTCGAATGTGAGGATAAATAATCAACAAATTTCATTGTCCCAAACAATATTAAGATTTTGATGATTAATGTTAAACTGATTGAAAGTGTGAACGCAGAGACATTCCCTTCACCATCGAATTTTGAGTTTGATAAGAGATTAATTTTCTCAATTGAGATGCCCTTTATGGGTCACAAAATACTCAAAGGGTTGTTGCATATAGAGATATGGAGAGGAGCCATGGGACGGTTAAAACAATTGAATGAAATGACTTCACATGGGTGGAGGTTCATTCCCTCCTTCTAGCACCAATTTTTTTGACGTAGGAAAAATGCCCTTTGTCTGCAATTTCATCATCTATGAGTATACAATATTTCATCATCTATGAGAATAAAATATATTTTTAGGAATCATAATGCTTCTTCGTGTGCATTCTCATCTTGCATGCTTTGCAACAATTTCTTCAATGATAACCAAATAGTGGGCATGATAAACAAGTAAAAGAGAATTTCAACTCCTAGCATCAAGAAATACTATTGATACATACATCTTTTTTCATTAAAAAAAATTGTTATATGTAGAAGTATGCATTTTTTCATTGTATTGAACTAAAAGTTAGATGAATATTTCATATCTCTTTATTGTTAAACTTGGACAACAACTTATAGCAAATGGAGAAGAAGAATCTACAGTTCAAAGATTTGTTTTCCAAGGAAAAAATATGCAATTTTGTTTATATAAAACAAAATTACATTGTCATCATACCTCAAGGAATTCAAATAATAGAGCTCTATAGCTAGATGGAGATATGGTTCTGCATACATGCCTTATATGTTAGTGAGCTATATAAAAGAAGGACAATTGTTTCTTGACTTAAAAGGACATAAATTACAATTTTCAAAATCAATATTTGAAAACTGTCCACTATTACATATCCTTGAGTTGTATCATAAAAAATATATGGTTGTTACATGACTTAAAAATAACAAAATACATCTTTCAAAAAGAATAATATGCAATATATCCATTTTTTTTGTAAGAAAGAAAAATTATATCCATGGTGCGTGAGTGAAATCTGTTGTATGCCGCCATCTTGAAGAATGGAAATGGTCCAAGTACCATGCTTCAACCCCAATGCCTCTTTTGAAATTTCATCATCTACCCTATTCTTGTCCCTATATATGAGACAAATATATGTGTGAGAAGGGTATCATTTGTTATTGTATATCATCAAATAGTGGATGTAAAGTAAAATATTTTAGAGATGATTCCTTTCGTAACCATTAGATAGCTGGTAGTGAATCCCCAAAATTTTGTAATTGTGTAGCACCATATTATTGAGATAGTTGGAGGGTTAATTTAAGGTCCATTAGTTCAAAATAATTGTTATTTTCCTTCCCTATCCCATATTTGAAATCTATACTTTAATTTAAGGAGAGATACAAGATTCGTCTCAAGTCTCCTACAAGAGGATTCCCCTGACAGGCACCATGAAAGTATGCCCAAGGAATATCCTTATTAATGAATTATTCTTTCCTACTATGTATTTTGTTTTCCCTCAACCTGCAATAAACATTTAGTATATTTAGAGACTAAATTGCACATTTAATGGAGAGATACAAGATTCGTCTCAAGTCTCCTACAAGAGGATTCCCCTGACAGGCACCATGAAAGTATGCCCAAGGAATATCCTTATTAATGAATTATTCTTTCCTACTATGTATTTTGTTTTCCCTCAACCTGCAATAAACATTTAGTATATTTAGAGACTAAATTGCACATTTAATGGGAAGAGTCTTTTGTCCTTCAAATAGCTTCATATTTCTAATGAGGCATATTCGCCAAGCTATATTGAGTGGAAGAACTCTTATCTTGTTTGTGTCCTTGTTTATATACCAAGAGCTGAAGGATACTTTAATACTTCCTCCTTCCCATGCATTCCTTAACCCTATCATGTTTCCAAGTTATTTCTAGACCTTTTTGGAAAATGAGTAAGTCATAAGTAAGTGATCTGTTGTTCCATTTGATTGTTGGTGTAGACTACACCATCTTGGGACATATATATATATATATATATATATATATATATTGTAATACCTCCTAGGTAGGAGCACTATTATTTAAAACCAACCACATGAATTTTTTTATTTTGGAGGATCACCTTAGCTTCTATATGATTTTCCACCACCAAATTGGTTTTCCCTCCAAGCCTTCCTCAACGAGGGCTCTATATCCTAGTTTAGGCACATATGTCCCATAAGGTTTAAGAGACCATAACAACTAGTCATATTCTTCCCCTATTTTGACATTTTTATATTTTAAGGAATCTATATATGACTTCCAAACTGCCACAAGATCTTATCCCAATCCAACTTCCTCCTAGGTGAGCCATTTTTTTTGCCAATTTGTAGACATCTCTCAGTTCACAATCTACCTTAGTTAAAAAAACATTTTTTTTGAAGCTCCTCTGTCACCCAAGGAGGTAATATATGTAGGAATTTTCTTCCTATCAATGGTTCACGCCCAATTAATAAATTATCCATTTTTCCTACCTTCTAGATAAGCTAGTTACCAACTTGTTGGAAAGATGAGTTCATAGTCATTAGGGGAATTTTGAGTTAAAAATGGGCCTCCTAAGAGATATATTAAAAGGTTATGAATTAATAATTTTATGGGGGAGGTATACTTGATAAGACACCTCCTACACTATGTTATAGGTAAAATGTAGATAACCATTATTAAGTTACATTTAAAGGTCGACTAGAAATAAAATTAATAAAAAAGAGGATCTATTGATGTGACTAAGAATAAATTTTAACTTCCCAAAAAAACATTATACTTGAACAACTAATATATTTTTATGTCTTGAACTTGGAAACCAATTTAAATAATAAAATATATATACATTGAAAAGACACATTTAAAATTGCCATACCAATATTATGTATATACGACACATTCAAAATTGCCATAACAACATTTATGTATATAATTTCATTTTTTGTGTTGTAATATACCTATGTATCACAAAATGAACTTCTCTCCCCTACTATTAGAGTCATAGAAAATAAAATAATGTAATATTAACTAATACGTTATTGTGAAAAGTCCCATCAAGGTTTCATTCTTACATACGACACACACATTTTCTTTGCATGCAAGAAGAAAAAAATTATATAATATAATTGTCAAACTCATAATAAGGAAATTGGACAAATGTGTCATTAATAGAGCCTTCTTGCATGAATTATTCCTTACTTCTTCCACTAATAGATCCCACTTACCTGAATTATTCATGAATTAAAAGATATTTCCCCATAGAATGCTACCTATAACTTCAACTAACAAGGTTGTGACAATTATTGATTTTGAAAAAACAACTGGCACATTAACTGGGTACAAATATGAAATAGGCCATGAAACTCAAGAGTCACTTTCATTAATGAAATTTATAACATTTCTTTACTGAGGATATCTTAGGTTTTTGTTTTATGTAGGGGTGTTCATTTCTTATTAATGGCCAACTAATATGGGGAAGTTGAAGAATCTTGTGAAATGTTTGGGCATAACTCAGACTTTTTGGGTGGTCAAGTTGAATCACTCATTAAAAAAATTTGGAGGAGAAAACAAAATGATTCTTTGGAGGATCATCCTATATGAAACAAAAAAATATTTCCATCAACCTGATATGACTCATATCCAACCTACCTTTAGTACTCTACATATTATTTCATCCTCTCCAGCTCTAGCATTAATTTCACTTATCCAGATTGGCTCATTTATATGAAAAAAATGGATTTCATTGATGGGATTATCTTACTTTCACTATAATCATTCCATATTGTGAAGCCTTCCAAATATTGCATAGACAGAGCCTGATGTATGAGCAAGAAAAAAAAGGGGGAAGATAATTTTTAAACTGGAGCATAATGTATAAAAGGCTTGTAGAAGAGATGGTGAGTATAAGCATGATAAAGGATATTCATACACTGGAGAATAATCTAATCAATATTGTGAAGGTTTATTTGAGACTCACAAAATTTAGTGCCAATCCATAAGTGAGAAGAAGGGGCACATATTTTTTCATTCCAGGTATTTATGCATTAAATCAGTCCCTAAAGTCATGCTTTTGTTGGTTATTTTCAAAAACATTATAGGTATTGGTTGGAAATGAAACCATCAAAGTAAGTTTCTAGAATTGACTTGCATCGACCCATCAAACTCAACCAAATTTGAGTGAGACATGTTGGTTTGATTGAATCTTGTTAGAGTTAATTGGGTTAGATTTGAATCAACTTATTTTGGAATTGGGTTAGGTCTAACCAACCAATCTGCATAGATATCTAATCTATAACATAATAGAATATATCCAATGTCAAAATAATACTTCATTAACAAATTAATGTTTAGGTGGTATATTTTTCAAAGAGATGTGTCATTTCCTTAGTCAAAACAATCATAAAAATAATGCCCAATTATACTTGAGCATTTGAGCTCAAATAATATGCTAATCACAACATACAAAAACCTTTAATAAAAAATAACAATGTTTGTTGATTGTCATACCCAACGATCTTGAATTTCATTTATGTTTTTCACTACCATAGTCATTGGTAGTGCAAGTCCTCATCATTCTATTTAGTTAGTAGCCCAAACAAACATATAAAACTTGGGTGCCCTTATAAATAGTTTTTGAAGTGTTCACAATATGAATTTAGTAAAATCCAATAAATCCTATAAGCAATTATGGTCATACCCAATGCATTTGAAGGTGATTTACATTGTTCATTGTCATATTCATTCATTGTGCAAATCCTCATCATTCTATTTCTCTGTTTGTGAGCTATACATTCCAAAATTGTCATGTGTGATATATTTGAGTGGTCATGGATCAATATGTATGTATGTAGAATTTTTTTTATATGAGGACCACAATTTACTTAGGACTAAATATTTCCTTGGTTTCTATTTTGTTAATGAAAGGATTTTTTTTTTCTTCTAGATTCTTGCTTTTAGACTCCTTTTTATTTTTGTTATTTAAAGGATAAAAGACGAAAAGGTAATGTTTATAAATGTATAGATTGACTTCAAATTATGTCCTTGCGAAGTCACATTTTATCTACTTATATTTAGATTCCTTTAGCATCATGGATGGTAAGGGTGGAATAGATTTCTGTAGTGTGATCAATGGATCTGCATTGATCAAGGCATTGTGTAAATTTTGCAATGGATCTGCATTGATCAAGACATTATGTAAACTATGCATTGGTTATGAATTCATATTTTCTTTCAATTGATATAGTACTTTATTTTTTGACAAGATGCTTCCTATTGTGACTATGCAACAAATATGCCCTTCCCCCATATAGGAATATTGCAATACAAAAATATGTCCTTCCCCCATATAGGAATATTAAAATGAAATGTATTGTTCCAAGTCCTAAAAACACTTGAGGAAGATCCCTTTGGCTAAGAAGTAGTGGGTGGGAGGTATCAATTCTTCTAAAGTTTCCAAGGACTTGCACTTGGACCCAAATTCTTGAAGCAACCTATTTTCACAAAATAAACGATTGACTAGAGGCAAAACATGTCTCTGGGGGATTTGAACTTTGGTGGGGGATATCAAACACCCACACCTTACTATCTAACCAATCCCCCATTTTCAATTATAGGAAATTTTAAATAATGGACATAAAAGTTTTTTGGTTTACAGTTCTTTATTATGTTTATATTTTTTTAGATTGTTGGTTAATTGTTTGAAAACTATGATCATATCTAACTTCTCTAATACGAATTTGTTTATGTTTATATTACATCTAATGTGTAAATGGTCCTTCATAAAACAATTGATGCATGGCAACATAGTCCCTACCAGGTTGGAATGGGAATAAATGCACATTGAAGTACATGTGGTATCCATGCAAAGGATGACTTTGGCCACTAGATTCAAATATAATAGACCCAACATAGTTGAAGGAAAAAAAAAATAGCATTTCTGAATTAGTTTTCTT
>CBVK0100911830.1:0-10361 GCA_900067695.1 Picea abies | reverse complement strand
TATCCATATAGAATAGTATTACCTTCAAATATATTAAAACTCATACCATTGTAAATGAAACAACTTTGGTTCCATTACCCAAACCTTTGTGCTACCGGAATTCGCTACCGGAATTTCTCCAAGGGTTGACATCAATCACCAAGGGTTTACATCAATCTATAATATCTATCTCAAATGTTTGAAATCAATGACAACCAATAATCCATACCAACTTTCCATCAACCTATTCCAACTTTTTGACACAAAAATACCATTGAATATAAAGTCTTGGTCCAAGGCCTAAAAAAATCCATTGACCTTAAGGTAAAATGCCTCTGAGTATTTGGTGATTCAGAAATAGTTTTCAAACAGGTAAGAAACATTATCCATTTCTTGTCTCCCCACCTAAGAGTTTATCAAAAAGAGGTTTGGAATCTCCTCTATTCCTCTGAAGATTTCAATATTGATTTCATACCTCATTTTCAAAATTCTATTGCAGACATTTTGGTAAATGCAACTTCTAGATTCACACCTCTTAACGATGGTTTTTTTGTTGAAATTTTGTTCAGGCCTTCTATACTGAATAATGTCACGAAATGGAGGGTATTCAACAATGATACTTAGATCATCAATTTCCTTACCATCTCAAACGTCTTCCAAGACTCATTTATAGATGACAAAGATGCATGAACAAGAATTTCAAAACTATTGAGACGAAGAAAGCAAGGGAAAGAAAATTGCATCCCAAGAATTGTTTTATCTCTTGAGAAGTTGTTAGACCTTCAGGCTAAATTTAGAAAACCAATGAATCCAAAGATGAATAGCTCTACCATGATGCATTTCTTGGTAAATCTAGGGACCCTTGAGAATCCAAAGTACATCAATATTGGTACTTATTATTTGGAGGAAGAGAATTATACATTTACTTAGTTGTTTGAAAGGTACTGAGATGTATTTTCCTAGACATATCAAGATTTGAAGACTTATGATATGTGTATCATTCAACATGTGATTCCAATCAAATAAGGTGTAATCTATTTTATCATAAGTTAAGGAAAATACATCCAACCCTTGAACCTCTCATTTAAAAAGAATTAAAGTTGTTAGATTCCTAAATCATCTTCAAAATTTGTCACTCAACGTAGGTGTCTAATATGGTACCTTTCAGGAAGAAATCGGTGGAAATCAGGATCTGCATAGATTTTCAAAATTTGAATCAAACCTCTGATAAAGATAACTATCTAGTTCTCCCTATGGAATAAATCCTACAGCTCGTATTTGGTTTTGAGATTTTTTCCATTTTAGATGGGTATTCAAGCTATAATCATGCTCTCATAGCATAATCAAACCGATTAAAGACCACCTTCAGGATGAAGTGGGGTACATACACATAAAGCAAAATTCCCTTTGGTATAATAAATTTTGTTTCTACCTTCCAAATAGTTATGGACATCGCTTTCAAAGGTCTAATCATTCAAATCATGGTGATCTATATTGACGATGCCACTATTCATTCAAAACAAAGATCTGATCACCCCAAACATCTTAAACAGATATTTGAAAGATGCAGAAAATACGATATCTCTTTAACTCCCAAGAAGGCCATCTTTGTTGTCTTAGAAGGAATTTTGTTGGGGCATGTTATTTATAAATATGGGATTTCAATGGACCCAAAGAGAACTAAGGCTATTATGTAAATCTCACCATCGCACAACAAAAATTCCATGCAGTCGTTTTTTGGCAAGATCAATTTCGTAAGAAGGTTTTTTCCAGATTTTGACGAAATCATGAAGCCTCCTCAATGGATGATAAATAAATATGTTCGGTTTAAATGGAAATCTATTGAAAATGAGGCTTTTGAGAACATCAACGTCTCTATAGTAGCTACACCATATTTACAAAGTCCATATTTTACTAAAGAATTCTTGCTATACACCTTTACATCTTACCATTCTCTTGCAGTGGTGCTCACAAAGAAGGACGGGCAAGGGAATGAGTACCCAATTGGATTCATAAGAACTATATTACAAGGTGTTGAATTGAATTACCCATTGGTGGATAAGAAATATTTTTCTTTCCACAAAGTCATCAAATAGTTCAGACCACATATTTTGAAGAATCTTACCAAAGTGATCGCTCCTCACTTGGAGGTTAGATCTCTCTTTTTATAGAGAGATATGGGAGAGAGACAAGGTAATTGGATGACGGCCTTACAAGAGTATGACCTTGAATTTAAACCAGAAAATATCATCAAAGTTCAAGGTCTTTGTAAATTGGAAACTAGAATCATGGATGTTGAAAATCAAGAAGAAGACAAATGGCAAGAGGAACCAACCCTCTACACACAACAAGTTCCATATGTTCCATCTATTGAGAATTTGTATTACACTGATCTCAAGTAATGTCTTCAGCATGGTACAACTTCGAACCATCTCAATTCCAAACAAAAGAGATCTATAAGGTGGAAATGAGCACAGTATCATTTGGTCCATGTCAACTTGTTCAGAAAAAATTATGATGGAGTCCTACTACATTGTATTGAAAAGAAAGATGCTAATAAAGTCCTTAAAGACCTACATGATGGACCAATTGGAGATGATTTCTTAGTAGACACAACAAATCATAAAATATTAAGAGTCGGGTACTACTGGTTGACATTATTTAAGGATGCCCATGCTTATTCTCGCAGCTATGAAACTTACCAAAAATCAACTGGAAGAGAGAGCAGGGCAATTGTCCCACTTCAACCTGTTGTTGTTGAAGAGCCCTTTGAACAATGGGGGCTAGACATTATTGATGATATTAATCCTCACTCATATAGACAACACAAGTATATCTTAACCACTACCAATTACTTTACACATTGGACTAAAGCAATACCACTAAAAAAAGTGAATGATGAAGTGGAAATGAATTTTCTTGAACAACATATCATAACCAGGTTTGGAGTGCCTAACTCTCTTGTATTCAATAATGCAACATATTTTTCGTCACTTAAATTGGATGATTTTTCTTTGGAAAATGGGATTACCTTAAAATATGGATCCAACTATTACCCTCGGGGTAATGAATTGGTTGAATCTATGGACAAAAATATAATCTACATTCTAAAACTAACTGTAGTTGACTAGGAGAGAAATTGGCATAACGCACTACCTAATGCCCTATCAGTTGATTGTTTCAACCCAAAGGATTCCATAGGAACCTCTTCTTAGTTTCTTTTCTATGAGAAATAAGTTATTCTCCCTTAAAATATTTATCTTCCTTCCCTCAAACCTACCCAATAGTCCCGTGGGAGGGAATGTCATGTCATCCAAAGATGCATTGATACTTTGTTGAACCTAGAAGAGAACAATGCCAAAGGAAAAACCAATTTTATACCATTAAATGTTGGTTTGATAAAAAGTGTGTTGGTGTGAAACACTTGCAGGCCATCGACCTAGTTCTCAAATGGGACAAGCCTCATGAAGATAAAGGAAAAGACTCAAAATTTCAACAATTGTGGCTTGGCCCTTTCGTGATCAAAGAGAAAATTGGCCAAGGAACCGACCACTTGCAGAACCTCGAAGGGGATGTAGACCTCCTCTCCATCAATGACCAAATTTTAAAACACTACATCAGCTAGCCCTTGGGGAATCTCCTCTTCTATACATAAATAAAAGAGTTTGATTTTCGTCTTGATTTTCTGCTCAATTTTACTTTACCTTTATGCATTTCTTACTTTTGAGTTTATGCTTTGTATTTTATTTTATTTTTGGTTTTTATTTTTTCTCTTGAAAATCATCACTCAGAACTTCTCAAATGTTTGATGTCTTGGATCTGAATATCCCTTAAATTATAATGCATTTGGCGTGAAAATATTGGAAATATGTTTCTTATCTTCTAAACATAACTTCATCCCTGGATATGTAGCATTGTTGTGCATGACTTCAAGTCAAATCTAGTAATAGAACATAGTTATTATCATATGAGCATTGTACTCTTAAAATGTGACAAGGAAAGGAGCCAATGGCCATGTCTAAGAACAAATTTTCATGTTTCTCTGAACTAAGGAGAAATTATTTAAGATAGGAATTTGTAGTACTCCAAGGAATGTTACTCAAGGAATTCGCTCATCTATAATAAAGTTGGAAAATATCACCTTCACAGGTGTCATCCCTCATGCCTTTAAAGGAATACAAGAATCCCCCTCAATCCACTTTTCTCTGAATATAAGAGAACCAGATTATAAAATTTAAAGGCTTGGGGAAAGGCATTTAAGATCATGCGGAACGTGCAAGTATATTCATAGGGGCTATGGACATTCATTGGAAGCGGAGCAAGGCTTGTGACACCGGGGTGACTCGGTCGAGGCTATGGATGCTCTCTAGTAGTGGAGAAACACCATAGAAATGCATAAGGAACTTGTATTTTCATCATTCTTGATGTGTCAATTCACTATTGTACTCATCGCAACTTCTTGAAACTAATTCCATTTTGAAAATTTTATTTCATGGTAATCAATCTATTATGGACATGTTTCTGACTTATTCTTTATATCATACAAATTTTTTCTCATCAAAATATGCATTTCTAAAAACTGTGGGACCTATTCTTTCTCTCTTGGGTCATGCATCACCGTCCTTCTATTCTCAAAAGTTTATGTTTGGATACCACTATGAATAGATTCATGGCTTCACCAAGTATGTTTCCATTTGTTGTGTCATGCATCAACAACCTCATTTTTCTTGAATATTTACTTGTAAATCCTATCTCCAAGAAAATGGAGCCTCCTCCTTTGTTCTATAAAAAAAAACCTTGGATTGAAATTTATCCTTAATATTAATCATTGATTACCCCTCTCCCAATAGGACCTTTGATTTTTTATTTTGGTTGGGACCGCATCTTTGTGATTGATACTTAGAAAAATATCAAGGATAAATTTTTGGTCACTGGACAAGTTCTTATAAAATCCTCTGGTGTACACGGAAGGAGTTCCCTTTAAGTGCTTTGGTTCCCATCAGAGAATGTCCTTTGAATTCCTCTGAAACACTACTTTTCCCACCGAAAAACTTCTTTCTAACTCCTCTAGTTTGACTGGAGGAGTTCTTACAAACTCATCTAGTCGAACCAGAGGAGTTCCCATCAACCTCTCTAAATTACACTGGCACACTTTGAGTCGATGTCCCTGATATACACCAGAGACTTTCTTACTTTGTCCTCTGGAGAATATTAAAACATTTCCCACTAACTCCCCTGGTTCACAACAGAGGCATTCACAACATTATCCATGGTAGAGACATTTAAATCCATCTGTTTGCCTTTGTTGCACACAATGTTTATAAAAATGGTGCTCTACCCATACATTTCATTGTTACAATCGCAAAAGAGTAAAAGGAGAACTCGAGTAGTCATCGCAAGCTCGAGAACTTTCCATCCTCAGTCTATTGTCCACGTCCATGTGATCGTCCCTAGACACATTTCCTCCCTCCTAATTTTCAGGGTTAGGGTTTTTATTTTCAAGGTTATATTTTTGTTTATCGGCCCTTTAAACCCTTGGCCCTGTTATCAGTCCACTCTCTTGGTGTCTACGACCTCTCTCCCATATCGCATCCTCCCATGCCATAATTGTTTTATCCTTAGAGATATTTTATACTTCAACCTCTCTTATCGAGCTCCATGATGGACCTCAACCTTTACCCATAGCCCTGGTGTCTCCTTTCCCCTCCAAGCCTAAAGTAAACCCAAATCTACTCCCTAACCAATATTATCTCCACACTAGACTCAACATTGACCTACGCATGATCACATATCAACCTTCTTTCTTTCAGAATGAGTTCCTCCCCCATACAAATTGGTTCTACGATCAGTTCAGATCCACTATGTGCTTGGGGAACCCTTATCTTAACTCCACTAGCACCAAATTGTAGTTATTTTCCTCTCGTGTATCTCTACTGAACCATAAAATTCCATATCCATTCACCAATCACAAAAATAATCGAACATCGGCCTTGGCCATATCCATTCAAACAATTCTTGAAAGCCCAACCCTTGAATGCCTCGATACTTAGCTAATGTTTTTAGAGTTCTCATTGTATAATGGAAAAGTTGGTAAAAATTGTTCTGATGCCTCTAGAGAACTTTGTATGAACCTCCCCGATGATCACCAGAGAATTTCACAAGATCCACTCTAGTTTAAACCAAAGGACTTTGTGTGAATTACTCCAAAAATCTTGCGTGCAACATATGAAAGGAAAACACGAGGTCCAAGGTCAGGGACAAAAGGTAGAACTCCAATCCAGATCACCGCCAGTGTGGAACCTACAACCCCATGTGTGACTAATACACTAGAAAGAACACCAGCATTTAGACAACCAAATTTTAGTGGAAAAATAACAACAGGACACTCATCCAATCAAGGAGAATCAACTGGAGGAGCTAGTTCAGAAAGTAACAGTCAATTATATACACTGCGCAGAGGTAGTAGTTCAACACAGTTTAAAATGGCAAGGCATGATCCCACAATTAGGTTACCAGAATTTCGGGGAGATGCATCAAAGGACCCTGAAAAGAACCTATTCATATGTGAGAATATCTAGGAAGCAAAGCAAATCACAGATGAGGATACAAAACTTGCGCAGTTATCAATCACACCGAGAGACCACGCACTGGACTGGTACATGAGCATAGATGTAAATAGTCCACTAGTAGTAACAAATACTATTGAAGACGTGAAAAAACTATTGATAAATGAATTTCAGAAGCACGGCTCAGAAGACCAGTATATGAATGAAATGATTGAAATCAGGTAAAAACCAGGTGATTATGTTTGGGATATTGATCAGAGGTTTATGTGTCTAAGAGGTAAGATGAAATATGAAATGGCTGACATGCAACATAGGCATTTATTTGTGAACTCATTGTTACCACATTTAAAATACCCATTAAGACAATAGAAGTTCGAAGCTCAGGAAGAGGCTCTGCAGGCAGCCTTACAACTGGAAGAAAACTAGTCTCAACAGACAGATCCAACATGTAACACCTCAGGTTTTGAGCCCCATATAGAATAATGTATTTTTTAATTGTTGAGAGGCGAGTGTGCCTAAGAAATGTACTGTTTTGATCATTATTAATAATAAATTCATCATTGGATACTAAACAGACAAGGACTAGAGTTATAGGGGGATATGATTCCACAAGAGAGGGGGCGTGAGGGGATAAGAATTTACTTATATTTTTAAATCACCCATTTTGTCTAATGGAGGAAACCAGTTATGTAAACTTCTTGGGGGGAGGCCAAGAGGTTATTGATCCCCACTAATTACATAAACTCATCCCTGGTCTGTTGGGGGGGTTCTCACATTCATTGGTTGGTTCGTTCTCTCTCTCACTCCCATTATTTTTCTCGTTCTGTTGTTGGTCACTCCACATGTTCATGCATTCATTCATGAACATTCTCACTATTCACACCTCTCTTGGAGACTTCACTCCATTCACTCTCTCATCGCACTCATCTTCCTCATTCGCGTTTGGCTTGGGAAGGGAAAACAAATTGTTGAAGAACAACCACAGTTTTGTTGGTTGTAGAGACTAATGGTGTAATCTAGCCATGAATCAAGACCTGCATGTCTGAGATGTAGGGTATGTGTCCAGCTTTTCTCATGGCTGCAAGTCTTGAGAGTCCCATCATGTAGATTCTGGACCAGTTGCATTGGAGCTCTAGAAGGAGAAGGATTGTCTAAGGGACTGCATGGTAGAGAAGGGTGGGGGTCCATTCTCTTGGGTTGTGCAGGTTGGGTATAAGAGATTTGGGTACTTGGATTGTTGTGGGTGTTGGGAATCCTATGAGAGCTTGAGTGTTGACTAGTTTGGGAAGTTGAGTAGCACTATGGAACCGTCTGTGTGGATTCATAGCTTTGGATCGGGGGTGACATTGTTGTTGGGACTTGGAACAACATTATCTATGGTTGGGTGGAACATCCTTGGTCTACATCTAGTCGATGGTTTTATTTTATAAAATATAAGTGCTCTATATCATGGTATTATTTACCTGTGTATTATTTATTCTGTTGTGTATTTATTTATCGTTGAATTTGATGTATTTAGAGTATGCATGCTTGTTGATTATGGATGTGCATGTCCTATGCTTTATTTATTTTATGTTTAGCATGAATATTGATCAATGCATGTGAACCTGACATGCATCCTTGCTATCTAAAGTTTGAGAAGGGTTTAAATTAGTCCAGAGAAGGGACTTGTGGTTAGCATGCCCATCCTATCAGTGGTTGGGGTACATTACATTGGTATTAGAGCCCATGGTTTCAACATTGAGCCTGGATGGGCCATGTAAGTGGGAATTGAAGCAGAAGTTCAGAATGAATTGTTGTTGAAAAGGATAAAATTTTAATTTCAAAGCATTCACGAGTGTCAGGAGGGTGCTGAGGGAACACCTTGACTGTGTTCAAAAGATCTAGAAGGTGTAGCGGTTCAAGAAAGCTAGTAGAGAAAAGAAACCATAGTAACCATGGTTTTGGGGCCACAAAATTAAAATTAAGTTGATGGATCTGATCAAGAGAAGGAATACCCTTCATAATCGTCAAATATGGGAAAGGAGTGTGGCGGTTAACCCTCAAGTCCTTCGGACTTCGTTACTTTGGCGAGTTTTAAGTTTTGTCAAGAAAGAGGAAAAAACCCCGAAGCTCCGAAATTCGGGAGCGAATATATGTCATAGATCATTTGGGAGAAGACGGACTGTTGGATTTCCCAAGTGGTTAGGTAGTTCCACAGTTCAGGGAATTCCATTTGAGATTGTGCAAAGTGGAATTTTTCCTGAAGTCCCAAAGTTCAGAACCAATCCAGATCGTCCATTATCGAAGACATGTGTCTGCAGATTAGCCAGTTCATCATTCGGAAGTTCATAGGTTAAGTTAAGTTCAAAAGAAAAATATTTTGAAGCCCAAAGTACTGAAGACCCAGAGCCCTGAAGTCATGAAGAGAAGCCCAAAGTACTGAAGACCCAGAGCCCTGAAGTCATGAAGCCCCAAGAAGTACCAGTTCAGCATTTGGAAGTTCGGAGGTTAAGTTAAGTTCAACAGAAAAAATTTCTGAAGCCTGAAGTATAGAAGTCCTGGAGCCACGAAGCCCTGAAGCTCCAAGAAACAATTGTTTGGAAGTTTGGAATTTGGGAGAAATAGAGTGTGCTAGTGTTGGATCTCTCAAAGATCGAAATTATGAAGTTTCGTAGTGAAATTGTGACATGGTAGGATGACATCACCGAGGGTGACATGGATATTCTCTAAACTTTCCATGTGACATTTTTTTTTGTACCTTTGATAGGCCCTTAGTACCAATTGGGAAGTGACATGTGTTGCTCGTTGGTGGGGCCACATGTCACTACATTAATTGTTTGACAAACGAGCTAAGGAGATCGTCATATTCGTCGGTTCGACGTTCGGGTATTTGAAGTGTTATAAAGTAAAGTCTTCCAAAGTCTGAAACTCTGGAGTGCCAAAGTATAGAAGCTCTAGAGAGCAGCGGTTCAAGGAATCATCCACTTCAACATTCAGGGAAAATATTGTGTTGTAATGAAACATCCGTCGAAGCCTAGAGTCCTAGAGCTCATGTTGATTGTAGATCTAAACAGAGAATGAAGAATATTGATTGTTGCATCCTCCGATTATTTGGAAATTCGGCATTTGGGAGATTAGAGGTGTGCATGTTCAAAGTCTGCCAAAGCCCAAAATTTCAAAGTCACAGAATACGTAAGTGATGTGGCATGCTAATGTCACCTAGGGTGATGTGGACTACTGTATGCATGCCACATGTCCATGTGTTTCGTGCATTTGATAGGTCATTTTTTCCAATGGGAATATAACATGCATCAATAGTTGATTGGGCCACGTGTCACCCCTGTATTGTTGACACATAGCACCCTAGGTGCACCGTACTAAGTGAGCCCCAGAAGTTCAGGGGTTTCGTATTCGGGGAAATTGGAGTATGAAGTTTTAAGAACCTTTGAAGCCAAAAACTCTAGAGCGTCGAAGAAGAAATATTAGGGGAGTTTGTCACTTCGACGTTCGGAGGAAATGAGGTGAGGTGAAGAAGAAACCTATGAAGCCAAAAGTTTTGGAACCCTGAAGTCCTGAATCTATGGATAAGCACCTCCCGATAAGAGCTTGGTCATGTCCCTTGGTCCTATGAGACTTCGGTCGAATTAAAAGGGTGCTAGTGGTCGAATTGTTGTTTTCAAGGATAGAAAAGCACTAAGGAAGGGCTAAGCCTGTAGTTTCGAGTTGTGATCACCTAGGGAAGGGGTTCGAAGGAAGTGCCTGTGTAGAATTGAATCTTGTATCGGCCAAAGGATAACATGGAAGTGATATATGATGCATACTAATATATATATA
>CBVK0100911829.1:0-10361 GCA_900067695.1 Picea abies | reverse complement strand
TTTGGAGATTCAGAGATCTGCAGTAGACCGTGGTCCCGATTGCAGATTCAGGTCGACCCAGTAGAGATCCAGCCAGGGCGCTTCCATTGAGCCATTCATCATCAGATTCCGACGGTGGAATCTTGCAGATCGACCCATACAGTCATTTTGGGCGCAGTCATTCCGGACAGACGTTTGGCATTGCATGCAGGGGTTTCCTATCAGATCCGGCCAAACCCTTCCGACCCATTTCATCATTGGACGAGACGATCGTTTTGAGCTACATAGCAGCAGATTCCGATGGTGGAATCCTTTGGGGCACATTTAGTGCCCAAGGAGGGGCGCAAACCCCCTAGGGGTCTAGATCTAGTGCCGTAGAGGTCCGATCTGATTTCCGTCAGACATTATTTCCAGTGCAGAGGCCAGGGCGCATTGATTGGAGCAGTTTCAAGTTCATTCCGACGGTGGATTCTTTAGATTGAGTTTTCCAGCTGGTAGCGGTTACCGTGCTTCACCGGGATCGCTCATTTTTGCCTATCTATCCGTGCATGCAGCAGATCTGCTGTCTTCTTGCGGTCACGACTCACGGGTATTTCTTTTGTTATTTGATTGTATTCCAGTACAGATCCATGAGATCTGATTGATGTCTAGTCTCTATATTTCAGTAGGCGATTTGTATTTCCATGCATGCACTATTATTATTCATAATATTGAGTAGTTGACATTCTATACTATTGCATGCGTCTTTTTATGATTGTTAAACCTTCATTATGCAACATGCACTTGTAATAAACGACATGCAACCATAATAACCAACATGCAAACACTATAACCGAAGAACATCTCTATCACCCAGCTAAAACGCATGTAGAAACCCCCAGTGTATCAGATCTGCACGCCAGAGCAGTAGAACAGTAGCAAATATCTTGATCATCCGGATCAGGGATATTTCAGGGTTGACTTAACAAATACCACTATACAAATACAGTGTGACTAATCCACAAAAGGGAATTTGGTGTGATACAAGACCTGACTTGATCAATCCACAAAAGGGGATTTGATCTATAAAATAATAACTCAAATATAATTAGAATATTCTTCGAAGTTACAATATTTCAACACTCCCCCTTAACGAGAAGGGTATTCTACTGACATGACTCAATTCAACATCATCAAGAGAAGGAGAGGGCAACATCATCATCAACATCTAGAACACTAATTGGCACATCTATAAATCATCGAAAGTTTTTCTCATCATCAATATCATCATTGTTTACAACATGGAGCTGGAGTATCATCATCAACAGCATGAAGTTGAAACATCAACATCAATAGCACGAAGTTGGAGCAACAACATCATCAACAACACGAGGCTGGAACATCATCATCAACAACACGAAGATGGAATAACATCATCAACAACAACATGAAGCTGGAACAACAACATCATCAACATGTGGCAAGAGAATGAGTCAGGTGCATCAACAACAACATTTGTGGTACTTTGGCAAACTGTCCTTACCAGATCTTCTGGATCTGCCCAGGAATCATAAGATTCCCTAGGACTTAAAATCCTAACAAGTTACCACATGGTACTCTGACAGACCATCCTTGTCGGACCTTCGGCATTTGCCCAAGAATCATAAGATTACCTAGGATATAAAATCCTAACTGAGCTACCACTACTGACCACAACTGGCATATACATGCATAGGTACTCTGATAGACCGTCCTTACTGGACCTTTAGGATTTGCCCAAGAATCATAGGATTCCCTAGGATATAAAATCCTAACGGAGCTACTCGTTGTTGATCAGGATACCATAGTATCATCAACGTCACTCCCCCTTTTGAGGGAGGTTCTTTTAGACAACACCAATCTTGTCTTGGAAATACTCAAACTTCACATGAGACGGAGGCTTGGTCAACAGATCTGCAACCTGCTCATCTATGCCAACATATTGGAGCTTTACAACTCCCCTTTGCACCATATCACGAATGTAGTGGTACCAAATCTGTATGTGCTTTGACTTATCATGGAACATCGGGTTCTCCGTCATCTTGATTCTTTATACAACTCTGGTTATCACATAGAATCACAGTGGCTTCCAATCGGACATACCTGTCATCAACTTCCGAAGCCATATGGCTTCACAGCCGGTAGAACATGCTGCAATGTACTCTGCTTCTACTGTGCTGAGAGAAATACTGGATTGCTTCATGTTTTGCCATGAAGTCATGGCTGACCCCAAACTGAAACAACATTCTAAAGTGCTCTTTCCGTCTAAAGCACTTCCATCCCAATCTGAATCAGTATAACCATACAGTCTGAAGTCATGATCTCCAGTATATCAGAGACCATAGTCCAACGTACCCTTAAGGTATCTCATCACATGCTTTGCAGCTACAAGGTGAACACGGTTGGGCTCCACCAGATACTGACTCAAGGTGTTCACATCAAAACATATATTTGGCCTGGTATTTGTCAGATACATCAACGATCCAATAATCTGTCTATATAGAGTAGCATCAACCAACTTCTTCGAAGTATCAACCAGGAGCTTCAAATTCGTTTCTATGGGTGTGTTCATGGCTTTACATTCCAACATGTCAAATCTCTTTAGTATTTCAACTGCATACTTCCCTTGGTTAAGGAAGATCTTCTCTGGGCTTTGCCAAACTTCAAGACCTAAGAAATAATGCATCAGGCCCAGGTCTTTCATCTCAAACTCTGTAGTGAGCTTCTTCTTGCAATCTGTGATGAGCTTTTCTTATCCTGTCAAGAATAAATCATCCACATATAGTAGCAATGTAACCGACTCATCATTCATAACCTTGAAGTATAGGTTAGGATCAACATTACTCTTGGTAAAGCCCAAGCTTGTCAGGAAACTATCAATTCTGCCATACCAAGCTCTAGGAGCTTGCTTCAACCCGTACAAAGCTTTCTTCAACCTGTAGACATGAGTCTTTCTATCTTCAACTTCAAACCCTTGTGGTTGTTCTATATACACTTCTTCTTCAATAACACCATTTAAGAAAGTTGTTTTCACATTCATCTGGTGCAACTTCCACTTCATTTTGGCTGCAAGAGCTATGATGGTTCTGATAGAAGTGTATCTGGCTATAGGAGAAAATGTTTCTTCATAGTCAATACCTTCCTTTTGATAAAATCCACAAGCCACAAATCTTGCCTTATGTTTTTCAATACTTCCGTTTGTTGCATGTTTTATTTTGTATGTCCACTTGGAAGATACCACATCTTTGTTCTTTGGTCTGGGAACTACTTCCCATACATCATTCTTCGTAATGAACTGGTATTCTTTTGTCATGGCGTCCATCCATTCTTTCTTCTGAATGGCTTCCTCAAAGCAAGTAGATTCCTTTTCTACGAGATCACACATCGAGGCCATATAGCTGGAGAATGGCTTAGGTTTCTTGCTTTTTCTCATGGTTCCTTCTGGGGCACCATACTTCTTGTGAGAGATCGTGATATGAGGAGGTTCTTGAGATTCTATCATATCATGATCTTCTGGAATCTCATCATCAGGGGTAACTACAACTTCTTTTACGGTTTTTGCAACTCTAGGAGCTACAGGTTCTTCTTCATATACTTCTTCAAGATGGCATTTCCTTGATCTTTTGAGTGAAGCATCTTCATCAAAGGTTACATCTCTGTTGATCTCAATATAATGGTAACCTGGTATGAAAATCCTAAAGGCCTTAGAGACCTCATGGTATCCAACAAATATTCCCTTCTTTCGTGAAGGATCCAACTTACTTCTCTTTTCTTTTGGAATGTGTACAAATACTAGACAACCAAATATTTTGAGATGGCTTACTTCTGGCTTCTTTCTGGTGAACATTTCTTCGGGAGTTTTGTATCCAAGTGCACTATGGGATAATCTGTTTTGGACATATGCTGATGTTCTTGCTGCTTCAACCCATAAGTGCATTGAGAGATCTTGTTCGTGAATCATAGTCTTTACTGCTTCCATAATCATTCTATTCTTTCTTTCTGCTACACCATTTTGTTGAGGATTATAGGGAATGGTGAGCTCCCTCTTAATCCTGACATCTCTACAAAAGATTCCAAATTCATTTGAAGTGTACTCTCCTCCATTGTCTGACGTGAGTATCTTGATTTTCCTTTCAAAGAGGTTTTCTAGCAAGGCTTTGAATTCCTTGAACTTTCCATGTACTTCATCTTTTGACTTCAAGAAATAAACCCAAGTCGTACGAGAGTAATCATCAATAAAAGATATATAGTATACATACCCTCTTAGAGAGGTTGATCGCATTGGACCTCATATATCTGAGTGGACAAGTTCCAAAATTCCTTCTGCTTTACTGTCTCTCTTTGAAAAATTATTCTTTATGTTCTTTCCTTGTGCACATCCCTTGCATACACCTTCATGATCAACCTTTAGTTCTGGTAACCCTGTAACTACCTTGCTTACATATGGTAAGGCTTTTTAGTTTATGTGAGTTAGTCTTCTATGCCAAAGTTCACAAGGACTTTCAATAGAGTGAGTTAAGGCTACATATGAGTGACCCTTTCACTTGTACAAACTACCTTCTTCTATTCCAATAACAACTACGTCTTCTATAGTTTTTCCTTTAGACCACATAAGAACTTTACCATCTATGAATGCAACCCTGAAACCTTTCTTATCTAGGGCTGAAATAGAAAGTAAGTTCTTTTTCAAACCTGGTACATAGAGTACATCCTTCATTCTCATCGGAGTTCTTGAATCAAGTTTGTAGGTGGCTTCTCCCATTCCTTTGATAGGGTACTGATAATCATCTCCAAGTGAAACTTTCTGGGGGGAGTGCTTTTCTATGAGGCTGGAGAGAGTGTTCTTCAAACCTGTCATGTGCTTAGAGGCACCTTTATCTATGAGCCAAGTATCCTCTCTAGGTGTCACAGATTCTTAGAGAGCGGAAAACAAAACATATTCTTCGCTCTCTTCTTTCGCTAAGTTCCTGGATGGCTCATCATTTTCGACTGCATGGGCATGATGTCTTTTGTTATTTCTCCAGTTGTATTCTTCCCTTCTGGCAGGACAATTCATAGCAATGTGTCCCATCTTATCACAATGATAACACTGGTAGGAGGAGAAATCTTTTCCCTTTCTTTGACCCTTATGATATTTTTGGAATCTCTTTGGAGAGTGAGACTCTTTATGAAAGTGGGTCTCCTTTTGAAAATGAGACTTTCCCTTTCCACCCTTAGCATGAGCAGCTAGGGCTTGATCTTCATCTCTTAATAAGACGACTTCTCGGTTGGCCACTCTTGCTTCTTCTTGAACACATTCTTCCCATAAACTGTCAAATTGGAGTCTCTTTTCTTGCACAAATAGTTTGGATGAAGGCATCCCAAGGTCTTGTGAGACCATTAAGAGTTGTCATCACGAGTTCATCTTCATCTAAGTTGTCTCCAATTGCTTCTAACTGTTCCTTGAATTGAGAAACCCTAGAGAAATAGTCTTGAATTGTTTCTTCTTTTTGCATCTTTGTATTCTTGAGTTGGGTTCTCAAGTTCATCTTTCGGTTGATGTTCTTTCCTTCATACATTCTGGTTAGGGAATCAAACATATATTTTGGAGTATTCTTAGAAGATCAAGTGGTCTTTAATGGAATTTGCAATTATTCTTTTAGCCTTCATCATATCCTTTTTGTACTTCTCTTTGGCTGCATTTTCTTCGGGTTCCAGTACATTTTCTTTTATGAATTTTGCAAGGTCATTCTCTTCAAGAATAAGTTCAATTTTGTACTTCCAGGCACAAAAATTTTCCACACCTTCTAGCTTGTCAACAACTACATGCTTGCAGACATCTTGACCTGGAGCTAAGAAAATGACCAGAAAATGAAAGTGCTAAAAAAATGAAACTGAGCTTACCAGGAGATGCGCTAGGCTGAGGCGAGTTTGCTGGAGTTGTCTGTTTCAGAAAATTCCAAGTTTTACCCCTTGAAACTTGTCTTGCGCAATTCTGGTAGTGGTTCAGGTTTTCTGGTATTAGTCAAAACTAGGGTTTGAATTTTCGGAGAATCTGGCCACTCAAAAAATTCGCTCAAGCTGCCAAAAGATGCGCTAGGGTAGGGCGCACTTCCCAAGGTGATTTTTGGTCAAAAAATTCTCGTTAGTAAAAAGCCTTAATTTTCTTGTATGACAACAGTGACGTCTAGATACCCAGTGAAATATGCTCTATTCAGTCAAGCTCTAAAACCATGTTAAGTTTTTACTATTGTTATTAGGTTATTTCCAAATTACATGAGCATTTAATGCATTTCCAAAACAACAATATAAAGAGGATCACTGAAAGAAGCACAATCACAAGGTACACAACATTTTATCCTGGGAATTCCTCATGGGGGAGAAAACCCAACAAAAACTTTCGGAATAATAGATTGCCAATACAATGCCAAGACTAAAACCAAAACACCAAAGACAGATAAATACTGAGCATGCACCTCTCTTCTCCTTCCTCCTGCAACTGCAACTGCCTTCAAGATATGTGCACTAGATGAGTGAGTGAGTGTGTGTAAATGAGACACCAACCTCACATATAAATACAAGTGTGAGATGGCGCTAGGGTTGTGTCTCTTCACTTGGTTGAGCCGACTTCTCCTAGAAGTGGCTAAAACCACTTTATAATTACTAGGGGCTGACTTTACAAATACCACTATACAAATACAGTTTGACCAATCCACAAAAGAGGATTTGATCTTATACAAGACCCAACTTGATCAATCTGCAAAAGGGGATTTGATCTATAAAATAAGAACTCAAATATAATTAGAATATTCTTCGAAGTTACAATATTTCAACAACATCATGCTTCTTTTGGGGTTTCTTTTGTGCAAAATCAAATTTAATGTTGTAAAGGGGCAAAGTAAGGGTTGTTGACCCCTTAATTTGTGGTTTACCCTAGAGTTAAGTGGACAAACACTTTTAGGAGGATTTGTATAAATAAGAATCATTTCATTTCATTTTTATCATAGCTCTCCCATTTGGAGAAGAGTGCTTGGCTGAAATTTGCACCTTTTTTGGGAAATTTTACTTGTCTCTCTTTGATACTTGCTCTTGTGATGTTGTATCTTTGCTATTGGATGAAGACATGATGCACTATCTCTTGTGGAGGCTTATTCTTGCATTTGTGGTGGAATTTTCTTGGTTAAGGAGAGTTTATCTTATTAATGCTTGGACTAGGTAAGAAATATTTGCTTTGTTATTATTTCTTTCTTGGTTACAAGGTTAATTTGCTAATCTCTTGGGGAGTATAAGGGCATACAACTCCACTAAGCCTATCATAATTGTCTTGAATAAATTTTTGCACAAGGGTTACTAGGAGAAGTAAAAGGGCTTACACCCTCCTATTTGTTCCTTTGCTAGTCTTGCTTGCCTTAGGGAGTAAAAGGGTTTACACCCCTAAGGAAGTGGCAAGGCTAGCTCATTTATTAAAGGACTCCATAACCCAATAGTTCAAGGCACTAATCTCTTGCATTGGAGAAATAAATCATTGCATTGGTATACGTGAAATCACGAGATATTGAAATTGTTTAAATTGGAATCTTTTCTTGGTGCTTTAGGCTTGCTAAGGCCACTAAGACATCTTTTTTGGCTAAGGATTTTTTATTGCTGTCATAACTTAAAAGCTACAGCCATTAGGGCTGTGAAAAATACTTCATAACTTTCAAACTTACTCATTTTCTAACCGTCAAAGTTTGCTAGAAAGCTACCAAATTAATCTACTAGTTTTGCTTCTTTTTGGTGGTTTACTTGCAAGTTTCAGTGGTTGGATTTTTCTGTTGTAGCACTTGTTTGCGACAGCCATAAGGCTGCAATAATATCTCTTCAATACTTGTATCTAATAGCCTTTAATTGTTGCTAAAGTCTTGTGCTATCATACTTGAGTTACACTAGTAATTGCCAGTTAGTCTCTTGCACATTTTCTTTACTGGTTTAGCAACTCTTCTTATCATTTCATTGCTGATTTATATCATTATATACTGCTGCCAATTAGGACAGCAAGCTTCACTTGCTTGGCCATTAGATTATTGGGCTTGTATGTCGTATTTTCTTGTGTCCCGGGCAGGTACAACAATCTTCTGCAGGTACTCAAGCACTTGGCAACCATTGACCTTCCCTTATCAATGAGACTTCATCCCAAGCTTTCCATCTCTCCACAACTTGACCTATAGGGGCTTCACTTCCATAACTTCACTTTCCATCTCATTTCCCCCTAGGGTCACCCGGGATTCCCCCCTTGTGTTGGATTTTTCCTAAACTAAAGAGTGGAGGGTTTATTTAAGGTGACAGTGGGTAGACTCTCCCACAATTATCGCCATCTCGTGGATTGGGTCAGGCTTTTCCCAACCTACATTTTGTGTGGTAACAAGATCTATGAGAGAAGATATGGCTTTTAGTTTGCAACAATCTTTGACCCAATCTTGTACATCAAAAGGTAGGGAACATTATAAATCATATTATTTTTATATCCTCATGTTCCCCCATCCCATGTTTGTATTCTAAGAACTTTATAACATGAGTGACAACCAATCCTTTGAATCTTAGAAAGTTCTCTGACCATCCTTACTTAAACTTGTTTCGATATCCAAGGATGCTTTGAAAATCAATAGAAGGAAACACTTCATGAAAAGGAAAGGACGCCATATGGTCCTTTTAGGATCATCAAAGGAAGGTGAGGGATTCTACCCTCAGTGGAGTCGCTAGGTAAACTTTTCAGCTAAGTGGATCGGGATAAGTTTACCAAAGAAATGTTGTGAGGAGAGTGACTCAATCCTCCCTGGCAACGGCGCCAAGATGTTATCAGAGGATTTGTACTTGTGCAAAGCCCTCCACAAGCTCCCCAAATCTTGTGTAACTATGGAAGAACCTACCACTGTCACCTAAGTAGAATCTTCCCTCATTTTAGTGATGGAAGAGGTCCACCACAAGAGAAGCTTCCCTAGTGACCTCAAGGGATCAAATACCAAGATTTAGCCAAGCCTACCGCCGCATATCTTGGTCACATGTTAGTTACGTCTAGGAGAGGAATAAAACATAAGGAGATAATTGTTGTACATGTACGGGACAATAAACAACTTACAACATATATAGACAGTTATCAAGTTATAGAGTGAAAAAATAGCCCTTTAGACACTAGACAAGTAAAATTTGTTGTGGCTGTTGCAAATTACAGTAGTAAAACAATTATATGACAACAATAAATAGATTGCACAACAACAAGAAATAGTGCTTAGAAATGTGGCAATTGAGCATGAAAAGTAAGCATTAAACGTGTAGATTATTTTCCAATTGCTAGAGGTAATTTCTGAACAAGTTAAGCCACCTTTAGATAGGTGTATGTGGCAAATAAATGTAGTTTTCAATGGTTGTGGTAAAATTTTATTACAGCAACAAGAAATACCCAAAGTTTGCTAGAGTTAGGGTTAGTAAAGTTAGTAGGATGTTTGAGAGATTGAGAAGATCGATTTTAGTAAGTACTTTAGCCACGATAACACTCCTAGATCAGTGTCGTTGTCCTCTAGGGCCTATGGAGTCTCAAATGCATTAAACTTGAAGATTTGTCTAGGTGAAATAAAAGAGGTGGAGTCTAAACCCTAAGGTGCAAGCATGCTTGGGCCTTATGCTTTAGACTTTGAGGAAGAAGGTACCTAAAGTGCAAGCATGTTCAGGCCCTAGGTATCGTTTTTCCCTTCTTCTAGCTTCACTTAGCTCAAGGATCAAAGTCTAGGGTTAAAACCCTAAAGTGCAAGCACTTTTGGGCCTTAGGATTTTTAACCCTAGCAAGTGTTAGAAATAATAGATGTGCTCATTTAACCATAGACAATATAGCAATATTTTCACCCAACCATAGACCGAAGCCACCCCCGAGCACCTTAACCTAGATAGAGAATGATTCTGGAAGCAAACCCTAGGCCTAATAACCCATCAATGTAGCATACCTCTCTCTCTCTCTCTCTCCAGAGCTAGTGTACAAGGTAGCAAGTTCAAACCATAACCAATAGAATGTCCGAGCCTAAATCAAGAATACAGATTGCTGTAGCTGCAGCTGTAGCTACTCCCCAGACTTGCGTACTTACCCAGTTTCTGCAGTGCGCACTTCTTCACTGCTGAAATTTCGAGCTGTGTGTGCCAAATGAGATCTAGCTACCTGTATTTACACTGTTTTTCCTGAGTTGTCTGGGTCGACTTCTCATTCTGGAGGCTAAATACTTAATATTATATATTTCCTTGAGCTGACTTGTCTTCTAGGGTTATGTTCAATGCTTTAGGGTTTCTTCTTGCTTCTCGGAATATTCTATTCTCATCAGGGTTACACATGGAAGTAAATACCTCCCGTAGCTACCATAATA
>CBVK0100911828.1:0-10361 GCA_900067695.1 Picea abies | reverse complement strand
GAAAATAAAACCATAATATATATATATATATATATATATAAAGTAAGAAAATGAGAAACAATTAAGAAAAAGGTTAAAAAAAAATTATAGCCCAAAAAAACATTAAAAAGGTGAAATGCCCCCACCAAAAAAATTAAAAACATATAAAAAAAAAAACAAATTAAAAAACTTAAAATAAAAATTTTCATACAAAAATTAAATAAAAATTAACAAAGATAAGTTGAAAAACCTTAAAACTACAACAAAAAATTAAAATTTATATCAAAAACCTTAAAAAAAAAAATTACACAAAAAAAATTCATAAATATCTAAATGAAAACATAAACATATTTTATATTATAACAATGTTATATTATAATAACATTTTTATAATATAACAGTGTTATTATAATATAACAATGTTATATTATAATAACATTGTTATAATATAACATTGTTATATTATAACAATGTTATTATAATATAACATTGTTATATTATAACATTGTTATAATATAACGGTGTTATATTATAACACAGTTATAATATCAATGCGACCTGGGCCAGGCCCACGGGGGGGTTGGGGCAATGCCCGACATCGCCTTAACCCCCTGCAAGCTTGGCCTAGGTCTCATGGGCATCCACAGGACCTGGGCAGGGCCCGCAGGAGGGATGAGGCGATGTCGGACATCGCCCCAGCCCCCCTATGGGCCTAGACCAGGTCCCATTGATATTACAACTACGTTATAATATAACACCGTTATATTATAACTGTGTGATAATATAACATTATTATATTATAACATTGTTATAATATAACAATGCTATATTATAACAATGTTATAATATAACAATGTTATATTATAACAATGTTATAATATAACATTGTTATATTATAAGAATGTTACTGGGGTGATGCCTGACATCACCTCAGCCCCCCGCAGGCCTGGCCCAGCTCTCGTGGGCGTCCACAAGACCTATGAGAGGCCCGTGGGGGGGCTGGGGCGAGGCCCGTGAGGGGGCTGGGGCGATGTCATCACCCCAGCCCCCCCACGGGCCTCGCCAAGGTCCCATTGATATTATAACTGTGTTATAATATAACATTGTTATATTATAACATTGTTATAATATAACAATGTTATATTATAAGAATGTTATAATATAACATTGTTATATTATAAGAATGTTATAATATAACATTGTTATATTATAAGAATGTTATAATATAACATTATTATATTATAGCAATGTTATATTGTTATAATAATAATAATAATCTATTTTTAAGGTCACGACTAAGCCACACCAAATTGGTGTATGAGACCCCCTTGTTTGTGGGACAAGGGACCCCTTCTGCCCAACGATTTGACTGGTAAAGTCTACGAAAGTATACATACCCTAGCCCCCTCTGGATTTGAACTTGTGATCTCTTAGGAGGAAACACATGTTCTTAACCATTAGGCCCACACATGTCTATGAAAGTATACATACCATAATATAACAATGTTATAATATAACAAAGTTATATTATAACAATGATATATTATAACATTCTTACATTATTAACATATTATAAGCAAAAAAAATTAAATAAATTTGTAGCTTATGTAATATTAATGTTTTTGTTAATTTTGTTTTTTATTTTAGATTTTTATTTTAAATATTTTATTGAATTTTGATTATTTTTTAGTTTTTTTTTTCTATTTTTTTTTATTTTATTATTATTTTTTTTTTTTAAGTTTGAAGGGATTTTTTGCTCTTCTTTTTAACAAAAAAATGTATTTTTGTTTTTTAAATTATTGTTTTGGGGGGAAATTTTAATTTTTTTTCATTTCTTTCGAGTTTTTCTTTGTTTTTCACAATTTTGTTAGCTCAAAAAATTCTTAGCTCATATGTTTTGAATATGGTCAATATAACAATACTTTTGAGAAATTATTTATGTTTCATTCAATGTAACTTGTATTTATTGTTTTATTATTAAAAAGTGAAGTTGAATTTTTAAAGTATATTGTGATATTTTCATGGCATTATGTATTAACTTGTTCTTTGAGTGATAATAACATTTAAAAAGTAAAAATTTAAGGGTTTCTTTTATGATTTTATTTACAGTAATGATGAGTTCTTTTACCACATTATAAAATGTGTCATTTTCATACCCCAATTTTAGAATGGGTGCTACCGGTAGCAGTACTTTTCAATTTGATGGTTGATTTTGAGGTTTTGGTTTTAATGGTACGAAGTGATAAAATTACGATTTAAAATGATCTCAAAATTTAACGTTTTGAAAAGAAAAAAATAAATAAAAAACATCGTATTTGTTTTTAGGTGTTGATTTTAAGGTTTTTCTGAGCAACTGTCTTTTTGAAGCCCATGTTTGAAAAATGTTGTAATTTTGACCCCGTTTTAAACAATGGTGCTACTAGTAGCACCACTTTTTGATTTCGGGGTTGATTTTGATGTTTTTTACGCAAAAATATGGGTTTTTTGGGCTAGAGTTCTCGTTTTGAGGTCACATTTTTCATTAAGTTGGTAACTATGTTCAACACTTGCGAAGAAGATGAAGTCTCACCTGAGGTAGAGGCAGGGGGGTTGCAAGACTCAAGTGTCAGCAACCTAGCTAGGACACATATATGTGATCACAATACTTAACAGAGCACTTAACAGTTATCATTGAATAGTCTTTAACCCTTATTCACATCGTAGGTAAAAACCCTAATTACAGAACATCGCAGTATTCAACAAGATCTAACACATCCAAACACTTAACACATAGAAATAGATCAGATATAGCATTCATTCATGTTATTAAGCACTAAGCTACTACATCATATTTATCTAAAATACATAAAGATTACATCACTAAGCATAAATCACATCAATAAAAAAAAGAAATCACAACATAGGATATACGTGGTTCACCCCCAGCATGGGGCTACGTCCACCAACTATTTGTCTTCTTTATTATCTTCTTTCAATATTCTTACATGCACAGAGCGACAAAGCCAACTCTGGGTAGGAAAGGAGATCCGTGCGCACTTCGCCAGATCCTTCTTCCCCAAGTTAGGTCTAGCATAGAGCCTTCTTACAGTCACTTGCACTTAGCTCTAGAAGTTCTCAACACATAGTATGCACGAAGCCTTCACAACTATTCACACTTAGCACACTAGATCTACTAGGTCTAGTACTTCTTACATCACCTAGATATCTATTTATACATTACAAATGGGGCTTAAACATGGGTAATACCCATGGGCCGACATCCCATACCTGTTACATAAACCCTAAAACCAAAAAGCCCGCAAAAAGGGGGTGAGATCCTGCGATCTTCGCTTCACCTAGGTGCTCCATCTTTGACCAGCCTGTCAAAGTCCCAAAATTGGTCAAACAAGACCTAGGTTCTCCAAAACGTGGTTGAGGGCCAACAACCCTATTTGATATTGCTTCATCAGTGGTGCTTCATGGAAACTCCCAAGGTCATTTCAACAATATTTCAACAACATCCATCTTTCCCTTTTATCTTTTTTTCTAAGGTTGTCAACCATTGGCAGTTGTGCTTCCTCAATAACTTGAATATATTCCTATACTTAATAGTAATCATTGCAATCACGAACATATTAGTTGTCACGTTAAATAAAATGCACATACATAACATGTAAATCAACAATCATTATCATACATTTCCTATCATAACTACATTCACTTTTCACATTATCCTCAACGTTCTTATGAGTGAGAACATAATCAAATTTTTATTTGTGTCTATAGGCATACAACTTATCCTCATTATCATTCCATAAACATTTACACTCAATAGTACATAAGTTTCCTCATCCCATGGATTACAATAAATAGTAAGAAGAGAGTCAAGGGACTTTCCCTCTTTCCAACTCCTTTGCACAATCAAGATTTTTATTTTAGTTGAATTGATACCAAGGATTCTTTGCCTTTGCATAACATGTCTTAACCAAACTTATCTATTTAAACATATTTATTAATTTATTTTCTAGTTGTACTTGTTTTCACAATTGTTCCTTTATGGTATACAACTATGCTAAGCAAATCAAAGTTTTAAAGGGAGAAAATCATTCTTTATTTTCTTCGTATTGGCTTATGCAACCTGTTCCTCTTGGGATATGACTTCTCTATTCCTTGAGAAGTCTTGTTCAAGTTCATATTGACCTTTCTTGGATATAAACAACACACTCACCACAATTAATCATGAATCAGTGCAATGCTGCACATTTACCAAATCAGATTGATCAACAATCATTCACATATCTTTTACTCATGTATGATATTTTAAAATGTAATCCATGATTCTTTTAAAACTATACTTTGTAGTCTATTGTATATTTTTTCAATAGTCATTAAGAGTATGACTCTTTTTTCCTAACAAATCTCTCACACAGTTCCTCCATCGAGAACTTCTTCAACATGCAACTCTCTTGTTGATCATCCGTTATTACCTAAATTGACCCCTATTCTTGTGTCATCCTTAGCTTCATCGTTTCTAAGTTCTACCCAATATTCCAAAGAGAATATAAAAATCCATTGTTCTAATGCATTCCTAGTATACATTCAAACATGTATCTTTATGTCATCAACTGACTTTCGAGAAGTGATTTTATGCATTTAACCACATACATCGACATGTTGTTGGGTCTAATATAGGAACACTTACTTTAGGTTATTCTAACAGGAGTTCAAGCGGATATTGTATTGGTGACATCATTGAAAAATGATGCGTAAGTAATCTAAATGTTGAGTTTATTTCTTGGATCGAGCAGTGAGGTCATCCAAACAAGCGAGGATGATGCGAGCAAGATCATGGAAAACATAAGTCATGACTCGTTGAAATGTAGCACCTACGTTCTTGAGTCCAAAAGGCATGACACGATAAGAAAAAGTACCCCATGGTGTAGTAAAAGCATTTTTATACTGATCTGCTGGATGGATTTGGATTTGATTGTAGCCAGAAAACCCATCCATGAAGGACAAAGCCACATGGCTAACATAGTCATCGATAATTTGGACGATGAAAGGAGTCGGAAATTTGTCCTTGGGACAATCATGGTTGAGATCGTGAAAGTCAGTGCAGACGTGAATATTGACCTATCTTTTGTTAACGGGGATGGGGTTGGAAACACATGAGGTATACAATGGGGTAAATGAACCCTGCAACACGTAACTTGTCAATTTCGGCTTTGATATCCGCCACTTTGGATGGGTGAAGGGGGATTTTCTTTTGATGGATTGGGGTGATATCTGGCCATGTGTCGATGTGATGTTCGACTATAGAAGGATCGAGGTTGGGCATCTTCGTATATGAACATGAAAAAATATATCGGTATTCCTGAAAGAGAGCTTTGTAAGCTGTGAGTTCCTCATGGGAGTATGCGGAACCAATGGGGATTTCTTCTACTATTCCCGATTTGATAGAAATGTTGATTTTGATGGTGGGGGAGATATTGGGCATGTTTCCTTCTTCAAAAGAATTTGGGGCAGGTATAGGGTTGTTGAATGAGTCTATATTCCTTGAAGGAATAAAATCCTTGGTTTCAATTGCACATATGGAGGATTGACTAGGAGGGTCAAAGGCTTCCTATGAAATAAAAAGCACTTGGTGATGGAGCGCATTCCATGGGAAATCGGTGGTAGTGATTTCCTCCAGGATATCTTCGTCGCAATGGAAAATGCGAGAATAGAGGGGGTCCAGGGAGGTGACATGGGTGATTGTCAAAGTGTGATTTTCCTCAAGTGGTGAAGACGTAGAGGAGATATCACATATAGGGCGTGATGGATCGTTGGACATAAACCAAATGTATAGACATTGTGGATGATAAACTGTGGTAGGGGGTAATATTTCTTGTGGGAAATGAACCAGAGAATTGGGAGGATTCAGGGGATATCCTCAGACAGTCGATCTGTGAACCATGGAGGGATGGGAAGTGACTCGGGTTTAGGGGAGGTAATTTTTTTAGTATATAGAGAGTGTAGAACCAATGGTGAGGTGGTCGGATGTGGTTGAATAGGGTTTGAAAGATGACATCGATATGCAACAATCAAAGGACACCGGTATGTGAAGTGAAAATGTGAGTCATAGAGAGTGCAAGGGAATCTCATCTACTCAGGGACTGATGAAGAGGCATAAAAAAATTCAGTGACATGAGCACCAGAAAGAGGTGGCAAAGAGGGCTCTTGTTGAAAGGTTTGGTGTATTGCAGCTAGTTTCTGGAGAAACTGAGGTAGAGCAGGGCAATGATGAGTGTAGTGGCCATATTCTGAACAGATGGAACAAGTGAATTTGGTTCGTATCCCTTTACTTCCTATAGTGGAGGATGATGTAGTAGTACTAGATGTGCTTGGTGAAATGGTGAGTGATGTGGTTGCTCAAGGGGGTTGGATCAGATTGCGTAACTAGAGAAGAGTAGGACATATTTAGTGGGGTGTCACTCTCTTTCTCATAGTGCACAAGGAGGTTGGGTTCGGGGAGGAAGTGGAGTTGTGGGATCTTTCTTCTTCTATCTTCCCCTAGCAGTGGCAGTGGCTCTAGAAATTGGGGGTGAGGGTGGTGTGGTTGGAGCCTGTAATAGAATCTGCATCGGTATTCCCTCTGGAAGAGAAGGGAGATATGGTTGAGGAACCATTGTGAGTGGGTGTAGATACCATATAGGGATGGAAAGCACCATGTTAGGAAGGGTAAGAATCATGGCTACTTGAAATACTTGGACTCCAGGTGGGGGGTAGAAGAAGGGAATTTGAGTAATGGCTTGAGGGATTGTCTCCCAAACTAGGATTTTCCCCTAGAGGGGGGCGAAATGAGGGATAAGTGGTGCAGTAGCATTCTCAATGAATTCTTGAGGTAATATTTCTTCAATTGGCAGAACATCGAGGTGTGGAGAGGCCTCATTCAGAGGGATGGTGTCTCCGGTGTCGCTTCCATTAGAAGATACAACACACACTTATGTTGAAGGGTGTATGAGAGGTGGTGCACCATGGTATCTCCCCAGCAAGGATGGATCCTTGAAAATTCCTGGCCCCAGGTCAATAAGTGAATAAGAATCTGAGATAGTGCAGACAAGAGGAAAGATTTTATCAATGTTGGCATAGTGGTGAGGCTCATAATTTGTAATTTGGTCGATGGTGACAATTTTCTTGTTGTGGGGGAAAATCATCATTCGAAGCACACTAGAGGCTACTGCCTTCATAGCATACATGTAGTTTAATCCAAACAAGAGATTGTAATCAAGCAGGGCACCGATAACTTCAATGTCGATAAGGATGGTTTCTCCCCCGAGTTCAACGGGGACATTTTGGAAGAGCCCTTTAGGGGAGGATGGTTGACCATCATAAGATCTCAAGGTGATGGCGGATGGTACTAGCTTATGGGAGCCAAGTTTTTGCCATACAATTTTGGACATGATTCACGTGCATGCACCTTCATTGATGATACACCAGTGAACTATGATGTTCTGAATATTGACTGGTATCTGGAAAGCTACCAGAGTGGGGAGACGTGGTTCTCCTCTATCTATATCAAATGTTATGAGTCTAGTATCAGTTGGGTGGACTTCGCCCAAGGAGGAAAGTAAGGATTTCCTTTGAGTTGGATAGGTTTGGAGGACCTCCAATACATACATGGCTACAGGAGATTGTTCCAAGTCATCGACGAGACTGTAATTGTGTGCTACCCTAGCCTGAGGATTATTGACATTCCATCGTAATGGATTGCGAGGGATACAAATGGTAGTTTTAGTATTAGGGCATGGAATAATCAAGGGTTGTCCAACTATAGCTGGAGCTGTTTCTAAGGTGGTTGGAGTAGATTCAGGTGGCACGTTGTATTGATGACCACAAGTTTGCAAAAGAATCTCTTCTTCGCTAGTGAGGAGGATATTGCGATAAGCCGAATTTCTAGGGTGGATGGGCCCTGGGTTTTGATATTGTTTCATCAACAAAAATTCTTAGCTAGGCTGATCTTTCAGTGATCATTTCTCTTTATTTCCTTCTGTATGCCTTCAAGCCTGCTTCCAATACTTCGACTTGTCCTGGAGGTATTCCTTTAAGGTTAACCTCAAAATCCAAGTTGGGGCTAGCCTATAATGCTGCGGGGGTGGGAAACTTGATGAGATACTAGGGAGGGTGATCCAAATCCCTGGTTCACCTTGCAGAGTTGGTTCGTCCTCTAACTCGGTGGTCTGTGATGAGGAAGGAACAAATGACGTAGTAGGCACTGCATGGACCAAGTGAACAGTCTGCTGCACTTCCTTCAACTCCTTCTCAATATTATCATACAACTCCACCTATTTCTCTTTGTATCTCTGCAACATGTTTTCATAGGATTCCTCCATAGCTCCATAGACCAGACTAATGTCATCATCAGTGAGAGTGGCTTCCAACTGTGGCTTATTGGCGCGTGTTTTCTTCCTTGCTGAGGGTTTCTTTGGAGTACCTTTCCTCTTTTGTGGTGTCACTATCCCAACAGGGGGATCTTCAGGTGGTGTAGCTTTGCCTCCTCCTTTCTCTTCTTCTCCTTGATCTCCTCCTCCATGTCCTTCTACTTCATCTTCTCCTCCTCCCTATCCTTCTTCTTCTTCTTCTCCTCCTCCTAGCGATCTAGAACTGTTATCTCCATAAGTTTTCTATTTATCCTCTTCATCACACTCTATGTCCTAGACTTCAACCTACTTTTTTTTCTTCTTCATCCCACTGGATTGTCTGATATGTTCATCTTGCCTGACCATCGGGCTTCCTATAGTGTTAGTGTCAAATAAGTCTACATCACTGACAGGTACAAGAAATTCTTTTGTCCATTCTTTTATGATATGTTCCATGTCTTCATCTGAGAGCTTATAGTATGAATGTAAGATTTCCTAGTGCTCATCTCTTCCCACAGTGATGTAAATGAAGTGGGGATCAACGTAGAACTTTGCTATGGGCCGGTACTAATGCAGGGTAAGTGGTGCCATACGCAGGAATGCTTCAATGGTGACTTTCAACTACTGATAATATCTGTGAAACATGACATTAGACTGCCACTGTTTCGTCATGTCATTGGTATACCACAGGGTGGAAAACTGAGCAGCCAGGGGCTCCGTAGGTTCGATCTCTGGGAAATTCACTCCTTCGGGCATTTTCCAAGCCACAAATGTGATCAATATGATCAACCAGCTGTATTGAAACTCATATACCAAGTCTTGGGCTTCACGACAATCCTTTTCTAATTCGTTCATGAGCAGGGATGATTGTAAGGATGGAAATTTATTTTAAAATGTAGAAACCTTGGAGAATATTACTAATCCTTCATATGTCAACTATAAATGTTTGGTGATATGTTTTAAAAAATATTCAAATTTCTAAGTATTTTATATAGTTTTTATAAACTTTTGGCGATTTTTAAGGTAAAAGAATTTTATCCTATAGAGTTTAGGTGAATCATTTTTAAAATAGCAAATCTCATTTTTGGAAAAACCATGGAAAATTAGCCCATGAGAGAAATTTAGCCCTTAAAATCATCCCTATGAATCATGAGGTAGTTCTCTGAGTTCATCTTCATGCCCTCCACACACTTTCCTGCGAGGTCCACCATGAACCTGGTGACTTGTGTGGGGCATTTCTTCCTCACTAGCTTGTCAGCTAAGAGTTGACAAGTAAGGAACACTGATCCATCCTATATGGAGGCTACCTTGTAACCTCGCTTCCCCTTTTCTACTTCTCCATAGGATTCTTTGATGCATTGTGCTAACGAGCATTCTGAGGTCTTCCTTGGATAGAACTGTTGTGGGTTAGGATTGTTCAAACTTAAACCTATGATCTGGTGGACCAACACTAGATCCACAGTAATTGTTCTGTTGATCCATAGATATCCACCATGATAGCACAACAGAAGGAGTTTAACACAAGTGTTAACTTCCTGGTGGCGACAAAAATGGGGAATCTTCATTACGTTCAATACAGTTGACTGCGCCAACCCATTGATCCATGACTACCGGATGAGGTGAGGTTTCTTTTTGGTTGTCTTCATTAAATATTGGTGAGGAGCTAGTGTGGAGTAGTTCTTCCAATATCCTAATTTGAAGTCATTGTAAAAGTATATTGTAATTTCATTGTAAATCTGCACTCCCCCATGTGGAAGAGTGTACATACTTCTGGGGTGTAAATACTTCATGGGGTATAAACAGGGTTGAAAGCAAGGACCTCTGAATCAGGAAGATAATCAGGCTCCACAACCAACAATCTCCCACTTGGAGACTGATCTCAACAACTCCACCATTGTTGTATATGCTAGACTCTGAACCTTCTTGGACCTCGCAAATTTCTCATCTTCATCTTCATTCTTGAAGACCAACTGAAACTAAGAAAGAACTCAGTTTCTCCCTGGT
>CBVK0100911827.1:0-10361 GCA_900067695.1 Picea abies | reverse complement strand
CTGTAGAGAACATCAATGTCTCACATCAGGAGCTAGTTACCAGCGTTCAGTCTGCATATTCTATAGTGGTCTTATTCCTTCCAGATTCTACTATGACCCTTTTCCACTATGTGGATGGATATTCTTATTTGGATCCACATGATAGGTGTCAATCTTTGGAGCATCATTTGGAGTTGGTTATTGGGTTCCAAAATCTTCCACGAGGAGTTCACATGAGCACTTGGACATGGGACTCGGGCTTACAATGGTGGTTGGACTACTTCAGCATGGTGGATTTCCTTTCTACATGGGACCTTGGTTCTTCAGTCTTCTTCAGCATTATGGTCCACAATTATCCATGGGACCTTGGTATATGGTTGTACATCAAGCATTGAGGACAACGCTTTCATAAGGGGGATGGAATGTAAGGTAGCTAGAGAGGTAGTGGGGGGGGGCAAAGGGCCCATAGTGATAATAGTGGAGGTCATTCAATGTAAGGTGGACTAGGTCCACTATATTATTAAATAAGGTCCACTATAATAGTTAGATATAATAAATGGGTAATTAGATATAATAAATGTAAGAGGATTTCTTAGAAGGTTCTACTTCTAGAAGATTCCTCCTCTAGAATGTTCTTAGGTTATGGTAGCACTATATAAAGGGGTTCAAGCAATGTAATGAGATATGAAAAGAAGTATTGTATTTGGAGCGGTATCTCAATAGGAGGATTCCCCCTCGAAGAGGCAAGTGATCAGGAGAGGATCCCTTCCATAATAGGATCCATTGTATGGTGTTGCCCTACCTCAAAGGTTTGGTAATAATAAAGTTGTGTTTTTCTATATTGTTCTTCTATATCTATTGTGGTGCTTTTGTATTCAATATTGGTTCTTAACAATATCCACCACCACAAATATGGAATCAAATCATCTTTGCGTTGTTGGCAGTCCCAACAGAAAATCCATGCTTATTTCATCCCAAGGCCTCTCTGGTATTGGCAATGGTTGATACAATCCAGTGTTCTATCTTTTTCCTTTCGCATGCTGGTAGATTCTACATTTGTTCACAAACTTTATCACTTATGTTCTCATACCTAGCCAATAGTATGAACTGCTCAATTGTGCAAATGTTTTATCATGGCCGAAATGTCCAGCCAATCCTCCACTATGCTTTTCCTTCGAAAGGTTATCCCTCATTGAGAATTTTGGTATGCACAATTGATTGCCTTTGAACAACAATCCCTCTTGAATCATATACTTTGTCCACTGGCTTTTGTCTCTCAGCATGAGATTTGCACATGTTTCATATGCTTTTTTGAAATCATTATCATCACAGTACATATCCTTAAGGTGTTCAAACCCCAAGGTCTTCACCTGAAATTCCTGTAGAATCAAACATCTCCTTCTTAATGCATTAGCAACTTTGTTAGCATTCCCAGCAATATGTTTTATGACAAAAGTAAAATTTTGCATAAACTCAACCCATTTTGCATGCCTCTAATTCAATTTTACCTTCCTGGTTATGAATTGTAAAGCCTGGTTATCGCTATACAAGACAAATTCTTGTGGGACAAGGTAATGTCTCCATTTCTTCAAGGCTTGAATTATGGCATAAAACTCCTTGTCATATGTGGAGTATTTTCTCCTGGTCTCATTCAGCTTCTCATTGAAATAGGCAACAGGTCTATTATCCTGGTTCAAAACTACTCCAATTGCAACTCCACTTGCATCACATCCTACCTGAAAAGTCTTCTCAAAATTCGGTAAGACTAGAATTGGTCATTCTATTATTTTCTCCTTCAGTATATTGAAGCTCCTCTCGGCCTCCTCTGTCCATTTAAAATACTTATGCTTCTTCTTCATTGTATCCATCATTGGTGCACAAATTCCATTGAAGTCTCTGATGAACTTCCTATAGAAGCTTACTAATCCATGGAAGCTCCTTACCTCAAACATGCTCCTGGGTGACAACCATTCTTTGATTGCTTTCACCTTCTTTGGATCCATCTTTAGTTCATTTGAAGAGATCACAAAACCCAAGTAGATGAGTTATGTCTTCATAAAAGAGGACTTATTCAGACTTATCAACAGTTTCTCATGTTGTAGCCTCCTCATCACTAATGTCAAGTGCCTCAAATGCTCCTCTTTAGTTCTGCTAAAGATCAGTATATCATCCAGATATACAACCACAAACTTGCCAATGAAATCTTTCAGTATTTCATTCATCAGCCTCATAAAAGTACTCGGGGCATTTGTTAAGCCAAAGGGAATAACAAGCCACTCATACAAACCTTCATTTGTCTTAAAGGTTGTCTTCCACTCATCACCTTCTCTCATCCTAATCTAGTGATATCCACTTTTCAAATCTATTTTACAAAAGAAATTTGCTCCACATAAATAGTCCATTAAATCATTCATTCTTGGTAAAGGAAATCTATACCTAATGCTGATCTTGCTAATGGCTCTCGAGTCTGTACACATCCTCCATCCTCCATCCTTCTTTGGACTCAATACAACTGGTATTGCACATGGACTCAAGCTTTCTCTGACCAAACCCTTGTCTAACAATTCCTGGACTTGGTTCTTCACCTCCTCATTCTCTCAAGGTGTATGTCTGTATACTTCTTTGTTTGGCAGACTTGCTCCTGGTATCAAGTCAATATGATGGTTGATACTTCTGATGGGTGGAAATTGTAAGTTTTAAACCTGTGAAGTAAAGCAATACATATAGATTCTTAAGCAAAACATAATTTAATCAATGGCTCATACACATAGTACACAGAGATTTATACCAGAAACCCTCAATTGGGGAAAACCTTTCTTATATTCATTATATCAAATTTCACCATTCACCATACAATATATACAATTTTTTTAGGTATTTTGTAGATACCAAAACCCTAATCCCTTAATTCGGGATTAATTTAGAAAACCACTAAAAATAGCAAAAACTGCCCAAAAAACAATTTTGGGGCGATGCCAGCTGAAGATCTTACAATACCAGAAGGCTCTCACTCTTAGCACTTCTCTCTCACACAACAACAATCATTCCTGACAACCATACCACTATATGGACAATAATATCATACCAACCCAAACTAGGTCCTTATGACCTTTATTTATACATTACAATAGCTCACTGACATCCTTAGGCCGAAACCTAGGTGTCCAAAACTCTAGATACCAAAACCCTAGGTGTCTAAAACCCTAGGTCAACTTGACCCATATTTTCAGGGCTTCGCCAGCCTGTCTTTCCTTCCTTCTCACATGGTGCTCCAAAGCATCCAACGGTGGCTTTTCCCGCTTGTTGAGTTGTCCACGATCCTTCTTTCCTGCTTATCTTTCATCCCCTATATCCTCATCCAATGGCTTACTTCGCTCCATCTTTTCTTCTCTTCTTCTCACTTTGACCAAGTAATAGTCATTGTGTCTTCCGCGAAGTTCGCATTTTCCCTTTTCTTACTTGATCTTCTCATACTTCCATAACCAAGGGCCAACAGGCCCCCAACACTCACCTATGACTCATCCCAAGGCACTTCAAATCTGAGATTCCTATTTTACTTTGACTCCAGACTATGCAGTGTAGCCTCTACTTTCTGCTCGATGCCTCCTCTTTGTCCCTTATGCAGACTATATTTTTTTGTCTGGTACCCAATTTCAACTGCACCTGGTACCTAGACCCTTTTCTTTATGCTTCTACTGAGAGCTATGAGGTAGCTGGTTGTCATAGTACAACTTCATTCGGCTTCCATTCACCAAGCATTCCTTCCATTCTCCATTCAACATTTTCAATTGCACAGTTCCTCCCTCTGTAACATAAGCGATCTCGTATGGCCCTAGTCAATGCGTTCTAAACTTCCCAAGATGTTTTATGAACTTGTTGTCGTATACCAGCACTAGATCACCTTGTTTGAATGCCTTCTTCCTGATGTGCCTATCATGGTAGGCCTTCTCTCTTTCCTTCTGTACCTGTTGATGGAATCCTATAATAAATTTGTCTTCCTCTAATTCAACCAACTGTGAAAGCCTCTCTTGAATAGTGCCAGGGTCATCCATATCTGTAAAGGTAGAAATTCTTAGGATTGGTACCAGATATTCCATTGGAACAACAGCTTCAAGACCATAAACCAACTTGAAGGGGGTATGCATTGTCAACTTCTTGCAATTGGTTCTATAGGCCCATAATACCATTGGTACTCTTAGATCCCAATCATCCCTGTTCACACTGCAAATCTTGGTTAGTGTTGTTTCCAAAATCTTGTTGAATGCTTCAACTATCCCATTTGCTTGTGGATGGTAAGGTGTACTCTTTTGATGGTGGACTGCAAATTCTTCAGTCAGGGCTTCAACTATCTTATTAATGAAATGTGTTCCTTGATCACTCATAAGGATCTTTGGCCATCCAAACCTATTTATGATGTCATCAAATATGAAGTGTGCAGTTGTAGTTGCACTACAATCCTTAACTTCTCTTGCTTTAGCCCATCTAGTCAAGTACTCTGTCGCAGTAATTATGTACCTTGCTCTTGTGCACTTTCCTGGTGGGTTTATAGGTCCAATAAATTCAATGGCCCATTTCTCAAATGCTTGTATGGTCATTTTTGGTGCCAATGGCATTTCATCTCTTCTGGATGGTTTCCCAACTCTTTGGCATACATCGCAGGTTCTGGAATAGTCTTTAGCATCTCTGTGTAAGGTAGGCAACCAAAGGCCAGCTCTAAGAACCTTCTGTGTAGTTGTTTTTCCTGCATAATTTCCTCCTGCGATGCCTTCATGAGCTTTTTCCAGGATCAGTGTCCATTCTGCCTCCATAACACACCTTCTCAGTATCTCATCAGGTCCCATATTATATAGATGTTCGGCTATAAGTGAGAAGCCTGCAGCGCGCACTACTAGTTGTTTCTTCTGAAGAATTGTGTACTCACTAGGTGACATTCCTCTTGATAGGAACTGGACTATCTCTGGGAAGTGGTCATCGATCTTTCTAATGGAAAATAGTTGTGCATCTAGTAGTGCATCCTCTAAATTGGTCGGCTCTTCTCCATGTTCCAACCTTGACAAGTGGTCAGGACCTTTGTTCAGTCGCCCTGGCTTTACTATGATCTCAAAATCATATTTCTGAAATAGCAGAAGCCATCTGCATATCCTTCCCCCCAAAACTGGCTTGTTGACTAGGTATTTCAGCATAGAGTGATCAGTAAACATTTTAAAGTGCCCTCCCAGCAAGTAATGGTGGAATTTCTGCAGCGCATACACCATGGCTAACCCTTCTCGCTCAGTGGTGGTGTAATTAATTTCAGCAGTTGATAGATTCCTTCTAGCAAAGGATAATGGGTGGTCAATATCTCCTCCTCCTGGTTGTGCTAACACATTCCTAAAGAAATGGAAGACGCATCGACATGCACAAGAAATTCCTTGGTCCAGTCTGGGAAAACCAGAATAGGCGCAGAAATTCCTTGGTCCAGTGTGTCAAAGCTCTCCTAGCATTCTTCTGTCCAACTAAACTGACAATGCTTCTTCAATAGCTTCTCCATAGGTGTTTTAATATGAGCATATACCTTAATGAACTTTCTGTAATATCCTATGTGTCCCAACGCAATGTGCAGCTATTTAACTGAAGTAGGAGGGGGTAGATCAACTATAATGGCGATCTTGGATGGATCTACCAGCAATCCTTGCTTACATACAATATGACCTAACAACACTCCAAATGGTGAAAAGAAAATACATTTCTTCAAGTTCAAATCAATTTGACACTACCTGCATTTATCCAACATTAGCCTTAGACATTCGATATGATTCTTCAATAAACTGAAAATAGTCCAATCATCAAAATATGCTTCTATAAATTTATGCAGAAATTCCTTGAATGCTTCGACCACCACCCTAGAGAAGATGGTTGGGGCATTCTTCAATCCGAATGGAATTACTATGTATTGGTAGGATCCCCATTCTGTTGCAAATGTGGTCTTATGGTGATCTTCCTTGGCAATCCGGATCTGATGGTATCCTGAAAATCCATCTGTAAAAGAATATACTTCCTGGCCTCCCATGTTATCCAACACTTCATCAGTGAATGGTGTAGGGAAGGGATCATGTAAGCAGGCATCATTTAGCTTCCTGATATATACACATATCCTGATCTCTCATGTCTTCTTGTCTTGTACCACCATAGGGCTAATCCACTCTGACTCTTCGACAGGTTCTATGATTCCTTGTTTCAACATTATGTCAAACTCAATCTTCACTTTTTCCTTATATTTAGAGTTCAGTCTGTAAGGTCTCTGTTTAACTGGTCTTGCATTTGGATTTAAAGGAATCCTCATCTCTCCCATAGGTCCTTTAATGCCCTTCATATCAGTGAACTTGGTTGGAAACAAGTCTTGATATTCATGCAGTAACTCTATAATTTTGTCAATGGTGGCAGCATCCCAGTAATCTCCAACATTTGCAAACTTTGGTGTCTGCTCTATTCCAATACTGACTTTCTTAATCTTGATTGGTTGTCCAATGAATGGAAGCTCAACTCCTGGTCCTTCCACATCTCTCTGGCCTTCTATTTCTGCGATGTTCACCTTCCTCGGATCATCGTCTTCATCAGCATTGATGTTGTCACAGCCGTGTAGTTTCTAGAGACGTGCAGTCCATTCGTCCTCTTCTTGTTCTAAAGGAAGGCTATATGCTTACTCGAATACCTTATGTCTCACAATCTGTAATGCTTGATCTACTGAAGGAAATTGGCTTTCAAATAATAAGGTAGTTACAAAATTGTGAGTCATACCTTCCCAATCCATAGTGATGAGGCGCAACTCTGCTTGGAGGTACCAGTTGATAGGGGTGGTGTCCAGTGTGTTAATGAATTTGTGCACCCATTGTTCTTGAGGAATGTTTCTCCAGGATTCCTCACAGCTTTGCACATGGTCCTTTGGGCAGCTTTGACCTGTGTATCAAACTTCACAGCCTTCTACTTGTGTTGAGAACCGGGTTGTCATCAGGGTACGAAACTGTACCCAATATGTAATGTTGCTTTTGTGTGCCCCCCACCATCTTGCTGGTGTGGCTTTCAGGGCCTCATCCATCACCAATAATCTATGTTGTATTGGTACATTTTCTTCAAAGTCCGACAAGAAGGTTTCTAAAGGATTCAGACCATCAAAGGTGGGTAAGTTGCTTACTGTTGTGCCAATCCAATGAACTTCTCTGGTTAATATAGCACATATTCTTGTAGATACTTCATACATCTTGTTCTACCAATTCTCCAGTGCTTCATCTAAGTCTGATGAACATGCAATCTCACTTCGCCAACTTACGTTCCCATCGGCGATAGGATTAATGTAGTCCTATTGTTTGGTTGTTAGCTTATATATGTTTTCTAGTGTATGAGCTATATACAAAGTGGTGTTATAGTTTTATTTAAGAGCGATTAAGCCTTGGTAACCGAAAGGTGGTGTTACAAATTGGTATCAGAGCCAAGATTTCGACACTGAGCCTAGATGGGCCAGTTGAGTGGTCTTTGGACCGAGGGTGAGAGGAGAAATTGTGTCTGGAAGACCAATTTCGGACCCTGGTATGGTCCGGAGTGTCAAGGAGTTACTTGACCGTGCCTATAAGCTCAGGAGGTATATCAGTGTTGTGAAACCACAACCGGTGTGGTCTATGGCCACAGGGAGAGAGGACTCCACACCAGCAGTGTTGGAGCCTTAGGATCAGTTCAGGAGGGAAGGTGAGCCCTCGTGACCATCGGATCTGGAAAATGTGCGCAGGGATTAAAATCCCTTTTGAATTGCACAGGAGTGTGGGAATCGCGATATGCAAACTCCCGAAAACCCAAAAACCTAAGAAGCTCTACGCTGTAGATCTGGGAGGAAGGCTTGACTGTTAGATCTGGCGGAGTCGCGATCGAGTTAGTCGCGAAAACTTTTCATATTTCGCAAAGTCACGAGAGGAAGTGAGGAAGGTGAACACCTCCGAAACCCAAAATGCCGAAACGATCTACACCGTAGATCGTAGGAAGGTGGTTGACCGTTCGATTTAGCAGAGGGGTAAACTGTAATTTCAGGATTTCGGTAGATGGAAGTTCGAGATGTGGGGTGCACGAACTCCCGATGCCCAAAACCCCAAAACGTCGAAAGGATCTGTGTCGTAGATCTAAGAAAGATCTGACTGTTGGATTTCATTTGGAATGGACGTGGACACACAGGTGTGTACCACGTGCCAGTGAATCAAGAAGATAGGTGAGAGTGGTGGGACCTGATGACATCACCGAAGGTGACGTGGACCCTCCTGAACGTACCATGTGCCACGGTGGTGAAGGGCAACAGCTATGTTGTGGGCCCGGAGAATAAAGTAATTCGCAAAGGAGGAGCACGAAGGCTCAACACTCCAACTCGCGAAGTCGCGAGTTGGCGAAGAAGTGATAGCACTTAGCCCTAGCCTACAGTCATGTGTAGCAGGCGCTAGCGAGGAGGGAGCCATACCCGTGTCGCATATTGGGTATCGGCATTTCGAGGAAATGAGTTGAGGGTCTTCGACTCACGAACTCGCGAGATCACGAGTTGCAGAAGGGTGACTTTGGTTACAAAGATTTAACTATTGGATCTTTGTGGACCGAGATTCCGAAGTTCTGAAGTCCCGGAAATTGCAGAGCCGGACAGAGCTCAGAAAACTTTGTGAAGTCAAAACGTTTTTCTTGTTCACGTTGGCTTATGAATGTTGTAAGTTTTCTTGAAGGGTTAAGCCCTGACAAACTTCAGTTGGCTGCACGTCATGTGTGCAGAGTTCAATGAGTGTCAGGACAACTGAAAACTGACGCCGAGTATGGAATTGAAAGAGGTGCAGATTGCCTCTGAAATAGAGGATGAAAGGGTAGGAAGGAATGCCAACTTGGGAGTCGAAGGAACAAACTCTAATGGGCACAAAAAAGAGATGGATAAGGAAGAACATATGATGAAAATCATCGAAATATTACAAAAAGATGCCCAGGCTCGCTTAGCTAATAGCCGAAAGCTCATGAAAATCAGGGATCGGTAGGGTGAATTCAACTTAAAAATGTTGAAGAGCCTAGAAAGAATAGAAAAGAAATTGGAAAAAGGGAGTGACACAAGCAGATCAAGAAGTGTCAGAACCCCTGAGAGGAGAAGAAGATCGAGGAGTGGTAGCAGACATTACTGTCTCTCCCCGAAGCATTCTAACAAGGAGACACATAGTAGTTCGAGCCCATCCCCTACCAAAAAACACCGAAAATCTGGAAGGAATGAATTGAAAGGGGAAATCAACAAGATTAAACTGCCTACATTCGATGGTGAACATAAGAAGGAAGAAGATGTTGAAACATGGTTGTTGGGTATGAAGAAATACTTCCAACTACAGGATTATTCCACCCATGTAGAAGGAAGAATTGCAATGTACCAGCTGAAAGGAAAAGAATCCATGTGGTGGGATCAATTGGTTCAGGTGCAACACATCAGAGAGAAAGAGGTCACGTGGAAGGATTTTAAGAGGTATTTCGAAAAGAAATACCTGACCAAAAGATATTATGACAAAAAGAAAAAGGAGTTCTTCGAACTCAAGCTAGACAAAATTACTATTGATGAGTATGAACGAAGTTTTCTAGAACTACTAAAGTATGTTCCATTCATCAAAGATGAGGCTATCAAGATTCAGAGATATCTAAGTGGACTACCACCTTCCATGGGTGATAAGATTCAGTATGACGATCCTAAGACTATGGAAGAAACAATAAGAAGGGTGAAATGCTTGTATGAACAGCAAGGAGAAAGGCCTATCCTTCGAAAGGCTTGGAATGATCAGAGGAAGTTTAAGAAGGAACGGAGGTAGAAAGGAAACAAGCCTTCCTTTTTCAAAAACAGTCTTCAGGGACAACCATCATTTAGAGAGCCGAGAATGACTGAAGAGGGAGCACAAAGACAGAGACAGACGCCCATTCAGTGTTGGGGCTGTAAAGGAAACTACAAGTATAGAGATTGTCCCCATAAAAATGGTAAAGCGAGAATTGTTCATATTGTTTAGCAAGCTGAAACAGTGGAGGATATGGGCAGCAGAATGCCGAGGATCTATGCATCCCTGGACAACAAGCAAGCATAATTTCAATCGCACATGATTGAAGTGGAAGGTACGATCAACAACCGACCACTTGTTATTTTAATTGATTCAGGGGCTAGCCATAGTTATATAGATCCTAGAGTGGTGGAAAGTTTGCATTTAACAAGAAGCAAACATGAAAAGTCTTGGCTAGTGAAGTTGGCCATAGGAACCAAAAGGAAGGTCATTGAATTGGTTAAGTCTTGTTCAGTAGACATGAAAGGAATGAGCACTAAGGCTAAATTGAACATTCTACCTTTAGGCTCATATGATTTCTTAATTGGG
>CBVK0100911826.1:0-10361 GCA_900067695.1 Picea abies | reverse complement strand
TAATATTGACCTTTATTACATCCGAATACATTGATCTACCTATGTGCGGGTTAGGACCTTAACAGTGTGAGTTTGATGAGTTGTGAGTGGACGGTGAGAGACCACCCTCTTTTGTGGATTACTAACCTCATCTCGGGGGGTGTTTTGTTGTTGATATTTGGAACAACAAGTCTATGGTTGGGTGAAACGTCCATTTCAATAAGCTAGTTGCACAACATATTTAAAAGATAAGTGTTTATCTATTTTCTGTCTTTTATTTATGAGCTAAATTGATGAGCATGATCTCTGTAAATGAGAATGATATATGTGTTGTTGTGATAAATTATTTACTACATTCATGTGTGTGTTTAGTAATATTTAGATGAATCTATTTTATAGTTATAGAGAGTAGCTAAATTTGTTTTAATTAGTAGCTGAAAGCTACAGGAAATTAGTTAAATGTAAATGAATTAAATTAGTTAGCAAAAATTTCGTATTTGTGAGTTTTTGCACCGTAATGTCCCTCGGTTGGGATGGGGAACATTACATTATGGTATCAGAGATTATGGTTTAAACACCAATATTGTATGGGTTCAAACTTGTGTGAATTTGAGAAAAAATCGTTGTTGTAGACTTGTCTGTGATGAATTTGGGGGAAACTAGAGAGAAATTTGAGTGAAATCCCCAATTTAGTGAGTAAGATCTGAGTTTGAATGAATCTGGATGGTTTAATATGGTTAATGGAGTAGAGCAGTAAAGTTGCAAAATTGAATTCGACTTGGAATGGTTGAAATTCAAGTTTTAATGAATGCTTGTAGAGTTGCAACTAGTTTGGGGAATTGACGACCGAGATCTCTTTTAATCTTGAGATCGACCACTGAGATTCATCATGATAAAATTAAAAATTCATAAGGTATCAAATATTTGAAAGGTTGATTAAATCGAAGACTGTGATTTATTTTCGGTGGTTTGGGAACTGAATCATATCGACGGTATGTATTCATTTTGGTTGTTGGGAGGTTGGAGAAAACATTGACGACCAAGATCATCTCGAGTGAGAGATCGATGAAGTAGATTCATCAAGGATTTTGGTCGAAAATTCTAACTGTGGAAATTTTCCAAGAGAAATCGTCGACGACCAATGATCGGGTCGGTCTAAATGACAGAGAGTTTTGTTTGGCTAGAAGACATCTTAGATTGTCAATGATTGATGGTCTGGGCATCGGATGAATCTAGCGAAGTATTTTAAATCACCAACAATAGTTGTCAATGGCTGATGGGTCGGTATTCGGGCGTCAGCTAAATTCAGTGAAGTGTTCTGAATCAAGAAAGAGGAGTCGTCGATGATCGACGTGCCGATGGTTGGGCATTGAATGATTCAACAAAGTGTTCAGGTCATCCAAAAGAATCAAGTGATGGTCAATGGATGAAAGAGGATGATGATGCCATCATCCACATGTCTTCCATGTCAACATCCACGTGTCATGCCACATCACCCAATTTGACACCTTAGGATGACATGTCATGCCATGTCATCACCTAGGTCATGCCACATTAGCCAACAGAGGTGGTCGATGGACAATGGTTAGGTCAACCAATTTTGGGAAGTGTTTTCGACATTCTTTGGGGATTACCAATCACCGATGGGACAATGGTAAAGAATCGACCAAATTAGTGAGGTTTTCCCTTTGCCAATGAATATCGCTGACGACCAATGGTCGAGTCGACCGATTTAGAGTTGTGTACAAACCGATTGTTGGGGGAGTGGACTGATTGTCGATGATCACATCGAAATATTGGAGAAAGTGTGGTGTGCGCCCAAGGAAGAACATTAGTCACTGATGATCGATGTAGCATGGATCAATGGTTCAAATTTAAAAGGTTTTAATAGTAGTAAAATAGTCTATTTTATGCAAAATTTTGTGGTTTTTAAAGGTCATTAACTTGCGGGGCATTGTTTAGGACCTAATCGACATTTTTATCCAATCAAAACCCATAAGAATAGAGTGTACTCTCTATAACAAGGTAGACTTTGTATCTGCAACTAAAATAAAAGTACTCAAAGAGAGCTATCCAATGAGATAAATGGTTCACAAAACGGAGCTCGTATGAGAAAGTTACAACCAAATCAATGAATGTAAAATTTTGGCACCAAAGTTACTCTAGAGGGCATAAATCCATGCTTAGAAGTCCGTTTGGGACATAGGAGCAATAAATGGAAATATTGCAACTCATAGAAGCTAGTGGTGGAGTTATATTTTGGTTATGGGTACCTAAAAATGTGCAGGAAGAGAAATAAGTTACATGTAGCATGCAATGATAAATTGGGTAAAACAACCTAAATTTCTCCAGACCATAACTTTCATCTCAGAGCTCTTATTTGAGTAAACGAATAGTTGTTGGAAATTTATTGAGGAGTAGAAAACATAGGTCAACCGATAATTTTGAATTGGGTAATAAATTTTCTTAGAAATTAATAAATAGATTTATGTAGCAATAAAATAGTGGAAATTGCAGCATGTAAATGTTGTAACTTCTTGCTCAGAACTCAGATTGAGGCATGAGTATATCCATTGGAAAGATGTTTTTGAGAGGAATTCATTTAAGGAATCATAATTTTGATTTGGCGTATTAATTCCTCTATAAATTTATGAATAAATAACTTTTATTATAATGGATGAAATGATTTATGCTATGCATGTTTCTAATAATAATTATTACATGCACATTTTTTGCAGAATTAGAGGCATAAGAAAGAAAATTTGGTTCTTATATGAGGACTGGAGTTATGGAATATGCTCAAAGATATTACAACCATTAGGAAGAGGTCATAGGTCAACATGTCAACATGGGGAATGCTGATACATAGTCAAATGGAAGAAGAGATAAGCGAGATCTTGTCACTATGAGAAGCATGCATAGAGAAGTTTAGAGCTATAGAGATTATAATGAAAAGATTATGAAGGTCCATGAAGAGATACTTCAAAGCTTAAATATGTTGCATAATCAAGTTAACAAATATCCTGGCACCAAGCAAGCAGCTAATGCTAGACAAGTGTTAGCATCTATATCCCATAGCAAAAGGGGTGATCATGGAAATGATAAACAATCAAGAATCATGAGTAAGAACCATCATTCTCCAAGGAAATCCACTAGAAAAACTAGTGCAATTTTAGGGACAGGGAGAAGCCCAAGTGTGTTTCGTGTTAGGAGGAAAAGGAGAGGGATTGAGGCATACATATTTCAAGGTGAGCTTAGGAAGATTAAGCCTCCAACTTTCAATGGTGAGTACAAGAAAGGAGAAGAGGTCAATGATTGACTATTGGAAATGAAGAAATATTTCTTGCTGCATGATTACCCTTCCTAGGTAGAAGCTATAGTTGCAACCTATTACTTGCAAGGAAAGACAACCATGTGGTTGGATCAACTTAAGCAAGCTGATAATTTTGATGAGAAGATGATCGCATGGAGGAAGTTCAAAGGATATTTCCAAGAGAAATAATTGTCCAAGCATTACTACAAAATAAATATGAAGGAGTTATTTGAACTCAATTTGGGAACCATGAAAATGGAGGAATATGATAATAGGTTCTTTGAATTGTTGAGGTATGTTGACTTCATCAATGATGAAAAGGTAAAAATCCTGTACTGATTTTCCAACCACAATTGGATGGGAGACCAAACCAAACTTGGTTTACCCATCAATTCCCATGACCTCTTTAGCATTATTTTCACATAGGAACCCAAATCCAACATGATGCCATCCATTTCATAACTCCCAATTTTTGTTGTCATCTTGAATTCTCTGCCTGTGCACTTTTTCTTGTTGACCTGAAATAAATCTCATTCTAGTAGGGGGGTTGATATAGTTCTCTCTGTTCCTTATTCCCCCATACATGTTTCTAACATCTACATGATCTTTCTCACAGCATTAGTATCATTTAACAATCTCAATAAAAAATGTAATAAGTTACTTACTTGATCCTCAATCTTTGTTTCGCTACCCAAGTTGCATAGTGCCTCTTTGCACACCGTTTGCCTGAAGTCCTCATACATCTTCTCCTTGATTTTTATTTGTTTGGTGTGTCTCAGTTCTTCCTTTATTCGTGCTTCTTCCAACGACCCCTGCATCATGTGTTGTATTTCTTCGTGCATGTGATCTTCCTCCAACAACCTTTGTGTGGCATGATGCAATTATTCACGGGCGCGAGCCTCTTCCAGTGACCTTTGTGTAACTCGTTGAACTTATTCATGAATTTGGGCCTCCTCAAGCGACCTCTATTTCACATGTTGCGACTCTTCTCGTGTCTTTTCTTCTTCTATGGCCCTATGTGTGTTGCATAGAATTTTTTTTGTTGGACGACATCAAACTTAGGAGGGATTTGCACTGCCTTTCTAATCTTCCCCTCTGACCTTTGAATTGATCTTTCACCATGGTTGAAGTCCATTCCTTTCTTCACTCCTCCGTGGGTTATCACCTGGACATCAACCTCATCATCCTTCTTCTTATTCCCACGCAGCTCTGTAGTCACCATATCGCAATGTGTTTTATTCTCTGCCCATTTGTTTAACAAGTCGGTATAGTCCTCTGTAACATGCTCAAGGCTATAGCAGTACCCACAGAGAGCACGTGGTTTGGTAAAAAATATTGACACATGGCCAATTTCTCTACAGTTAAAAAAAGTGGGGGGCCTACCTCCCTTTCCTCCATATCCTCATCCTTGATCACATCCATAGCCTCCTCTATGACCTCCCTGATAACCGACTCTCTTAGCACCACCACGGTCACCACCCTTTTGTTCCTCTTAAACCCAAAATACATTATGGGTATGATCTTGCATCAAATGGAGTGACCGGAAGTTATTTATATTGTGTCCCATGGACCTGCAAAATTCATAGAATACAATATGACGCGTCTTCTGATACTTCCCCAACATTGGGTAGAGGGGTGGTATATGGCCCCACTATCTGCAAATTTCACACCATTTCGTTTGTGTCCCAACTGGAAATGGACTCGATGCACCCATCACCACATAGTTACCAAGTATAGGACACTCATCTCTGTGATGTCCCTTAGATAAACATGTGGTACACCATATGTGCCCGTGCATGAATTTTTCTTTTGTCATATCTTGTAAATACAACATTAGGTTGGCTAGTTGAGACTATACTTGCTCCAATCTTGCTGACGTCTCTCCTTCTCCTGGGCTAGCCTCCAGGCACATTGCAATTTCCACCACTCCTACTCAAGTCATCAACTTCTTCTGGGTGAGTGAAACTTGGATATGGGGAAGTAACCCCACAATACACCATTCTCTATGTTGTACATTCTGGATCTTGAACGTCAGCCTATCCAACAAAATATTGAACCATTGGTCATAATCCCACACAGTTTCTCCTTGCTTCTACTTAATCTTCTTTATCTCTGTAATAAATTGAGACTATGACTTAGAATTATGGAATTCCTTAAGAAAATATTTCTTGATCTCCATTAGGGACCTCTCCTATCCCACTGGCGTAGTGGCCTTGTATTTCATGTACCACGTCAAAGATCTATCCCTAAATCTGTTTTCCATCTGCACAATCTTTTCTTTCTCATATGTTATCCTCTTCACATACCATATCGCCTCACAGGTGAACCAATGTTGCTATGCATCATCTCTACCTGTTCCATGGAACACAAGTAACCTCATGGTACTATCTCGATTCTCCATCCTCAATCTTGAACTATTTCCTCCGAACTCACTGCTTGGTGTTGGGGTTCTCAATATAGATACCCTTCTTGGCAAAGTAGAGTTGAATTCGTCTTCTTATTCACTCATGATTTCCATTCTTTCTTCTCCTATGCTTGCCTCTACTCCAATTTCCTTGTTGTTTGTTGTTCTCTCTTCTTGCTTGCAAATGTGGAAGGGGGGTGTTTCAAAGGGGGGTAACTCCATCTTCTCCTAACATTTCTCATGAGGGAACCTAGAGAGTTTCCTACTTGCAACTGCACAAGGCCATCCACTATTTCCAACTCTTCTCCCCCACCACTAGGGGATCCTCCATATTCCTCTCCTACTTCTTTTCCTTTACTTTGTGCCTCATCTTCCTCCAAAATTGCAGCACTTCGTAATAACCAAGGGGTTCAGACCTCATCTTCTCGGACCCTACTACTACTACTACTACAGGTATCTTCACTGGATACCCTACACTCAATGCCACGCCTCTTCATGGTACTATCCTCATTTGTGCTCCTCTCTGGAACAACACTCTCTTATGCACTCCCTCCTGGTGTGGTCTCCTTCCTCTTCATTTTGGGCCTGACCCCTCATTGTGAACCCCTTTCTAACTTCCTTCTAATTCTCTATTATACTCTCCTTCTTAACTCAACTCTTATTGTGTACCTTTCTTCTCTCTCTCTCTCTCCTCTGCTCTTATGGGTCCATCTCATTCCTCACCTCATTTCAACAACTTCTAGATCATCCTCCACAGATCCATCTCCTCTCTCACTTTTCACTCATATTTTCATCCACCCCCAATGCTAGGGGATTATACTTAGCCATCCTATCGGGCTCCATGTGCATCAACCCCTTCTCCACGAACATCATTTTTATCCAGAGTGGGATTTCTTCCAACAACCTTTTACTTAGGTCTTCCGCGAATTTTTGTTCATCTTCAATGAAAGAATCAGTGTATTCTACAACAAATTCAATTATATACCCCTCCTTCATCCGAGTGAATCAGAAGTCAATGGATCGAGTCCACTTGTTATCCAACACCTTCAGCCTATCAATTATCTCTTGATCCCAAAATATTGGTTCTAATGTCCTCAAAGAAGTATTAGTCGCAATCTACCTCTTCAACCACTCATACAAAAGACATGGAAATTCAACAAATAAAACTGCATTCATATTAGTGTAGAGATACATATCCTTTCATCGTTCCACATTGAAATTTAGACCTTGAGTTTCCCTCCGAGAAAACTCTTATTACTTTGCAATCAACCAATCTTGAGTTTCTTCCTGAGATGGCTACCACCTCATTCTTTGGATTCATCATTCAATACAATAATTTCAGTTCCCGACAATGAAACCATTGTTGGCTCAATCGCACTTGCACACGTATTTCCTAACGATGGGGGGTTGAATACCCAAGGTTCATCCAAATCTTAACCAAAAAAAACCCCAAGGCATCGACATATCAATCCTCAATCAAATACTGAAGAAGGTATCACTCGAGACACCATGAGGATCATAGAGACCATTTGGTCTTGTGTAAGTGATGATGAAGCACTAATTGGACAAAATTCCACTCTGGTGGGGCATTTAGACAATCCATTGAAAACTACTTAGCAATTGATAGTAAACAACAACATTATACACATTCCACTGACACATAAGTAATACATCATAAGACCAAAATTATTGCAACTTTATTATCTTCATTCCATCACCACAAACATGCATTAAGAAATTCATAAATTGACAACAAAATATCATTTCTCTCTTATCCAATTTCCCAATATTACATTACGCAACGCCATGTGATTCCTTTAGACTCTGTAAATGTGACAGAATCGTACTTACAACTAGAGACATTGCAAAATCTATGATCTGAGTGAGCTCAATAGCACCAATACAATAACAACCAACTGACTAACAAGCTAGTTAACTCAATTTCCATTGTTGTTTCTCCCTTTTATCTGCTTCTGGGCTCTAGCACTTGACCACTTTCATTTCTTCTCCACTCGCTCTATTGACTGACAGTCCCACATGCTTCTATCACCCGTATGCATTCCACGTTGCTTCTTTGAAATCATAGTGATATCAACTACCTTGTCAACTCATCTTCTTGTTGGTCCATGATCACTCATGTTGTTTGTAATAATCATTCAGGAGGATTTCTCGAAGATTCTTTCTTGATTCTGGCATGCATGTAGTGTCTTCTTGATTTCTGGCATGCATCACAAAGCTCATACCAGAGCGCATTTTCCAAAACTTGAACTAGAGCTCATGCCTCCTATCACTCCTTGTGCAACTTCTTGAGCACGCGCAAAACTTGAATAGGTGTGCACAACTTTGTGTGTGCGCATGTGCACGATATTTACTCAACACTTTGGTTGCCAACACTTATTGTGTTGAAACCTTGAAATCAAGGTGTAATCATGCACACACACACACACACACACACACACACACATATATATATATATATAATAATAACAATATATAATGCTAAGGAAAAAGGTTTCCTCTACATGGCTTGTGTTGTAGTTGGAGCCCTGCATATGGTCCATGAGCCTTAAAAGCAATGGTTACAAACTTAGTCTCTAGCTTTCAACCCCACAACTTTGATTTGGCTACAAGACACATCCCTATTTTTCTTAGACTTTGAAATCATACCGATGTCGTCTTGTAGACCTTGAACATTCCTTTTACAAGGCATATATAATAGTCCAGGGCCATGTGAATGTGCAATGATCCCTAAAAACGTTTGTAAAGGTCTTATTTACTGGTTATTTGACTCTAAAACATGCCTTGGTCCATGATGCCCATCCTTGCTATACTCAAATCTTAAATTATGTTCCATATCCCTTTTATAGAACAAAGATAAAACACATATATAAGAAAATCACTTAGTAAAAAATGTTCAAAACACATATATTTGTGGATTTATAAAAATTACTCCATTCTTAAATTTACCATATTATTATTTTATTTTTATAGTCTCTTATTGGTAAGCCCCTTTTCTAATTATTAGTAGCCCCTCACAAAATTTTACCATTTTTTCATAACTAAAATATATCATTAATTAAAAACTTGTGTTATATAATTTAAAAATCCTAGATACTGAACTATAGACAAATACATATTAAGAAAATTGAGTGCACCATGTATTAATTTATGTAGTGTTTTTCATACTTCTAAGGTGATTCACTATGAGATTTATTTTAACAAGGTCTTTGTAATGGTTTAGGACCCTATGCAAGCCACGAGCTTTAAAAGCATTAGTTTGACTCTAAGTTGTTATTTTTCAACCTAAACGACAACTTGGTCCATTAGAGTCATTCATTATGTGATCAAACCTCAAAATTGCACATGTAGCTATCTATCATGTCAAAAACTTTCCTCTCTAATATGTGTAATGGTCTAAGGGGCATTTTGCATAGCCCATGATATTTGAAAGCATTGGTTAAGGCCAAAGTTCTTTGTTTTTATCCTCAAAGCATGGCTTCGACTATAAGACCCATTCGTAAATTGTCATATAATCTATAATTAAAGCCTATATCCATGTTGTAGGTCAAATATTCATCCTATAAAGCCAATATAGTGGTTTTGCACCTTATTCATGGCATTGGTTTAAGTCTACATGAATAGTTTTTCACCCCATACTTCTTATCTAGGATTTTTTTACACCTTTAAAAATTTGGGTTAAATAATTTTCACTACTACCTTTGGCATCTCTGCTTACCAAGGCTTTTAACGCACTATGTAACAATCTGTACACACTTTTCACATAACACATACAGTCCAGTATATACTACACATGCATTTAAACAAGTAAACACATTCTACACAGAGTATTCATATGAATTATTGCCATAATTAACCATCAATTGCACTTCATACTAATTCATATACACAGCGGAAAACATGATAATATATACAGCACAGTCATGCCAAAATGTGATAAGAACATAGTTAGACACTTATCTTGTGATAGAGGAAGAATCCACCAACCAAATGCAGACCTTCCATGAACCTCCCAGCCGTAGACCGCACTGCTCCTCAACTCAACAATGGGTCACCCCCGAGCTGGGCCTGAGCTCCACCACAGGGAAAGGAATCCAGACTCAGGCTGAGGTTACAGAGAATTCAGTCACACACAACCACCAGGAAGAATGCTCTCCCAGGAATCTCCCACGCTCACTGTCCACAGACCCTCATTCCCCACATGCATGTTCCACCCCAGGAGAGTGCACCTTCTCTGTCACCTGGATAGTCCTTCGACTGCCAGTCTCCCTTACATTGGGTTACAGGAACAGACCGGACCGGAAGTCTCCGAGTTTTGTGGCAGCTACAGGGTTCCTTCCAAGAGCTCTCTCCTTCCTCTGCGCACTCTCTCACCTGGAGGGAGTCGCTCATAGGCCAACAAGCCTCACGCAATCCAAAACTGCGCCCACAACAAACACAGGGAAAATGGACACAGGCTTCCCAAGAACTAGTTCAACAGTCACAAGATGTTCTCTCGGTCAAGATTTCAGAATAGGGCTCCACGCACAAGCTCTCTCATCTTTTCCTGGGCAACAGAGACTCTTCCCCGAAATTGACATGGACATTTCGTTCAGGGAATGCACACACTGATTTTCTCTCACAGACAGACTCCACGGCTCTGAACAA